>JBBJLR010153452.1:0-15070 GCA_037577145.1 Brachypetersius gabonensis
GTTGTATAGATGCTCTGACTGCAGTATCTTGGTTAAATAGCTGACTCGGTTTTAAGCTGTTTTTCAGGTAAGAAACAGTTGTGGACTTCTTAAGCACTGATGTACGTCGCTCTGGATAAGTGCGTCAGCCAAATGCCAAATGTAAATGTAGCCAATCGTATTGTTAATCATGAATGTTATTCATTTCTCCTTGCTGCTGATTGTCTTCATTCCTGCATGAGAACAAAACGTGAAGCTATCTCAAGTTTACCTTCACATATTTTTAAGGGTAATGTATTAAGTGGAGTTTAAAATGAAATTAAAGTGTTTGGGGGCAGATTTGGGTTTAGAACATAAAATATGCATTTATTGGCATTTTTTGGACCACATCACAAATTTTTTGGTGCTACTGAAACATAACCCCCGCGATTTTCGGGGTCATCTGTAACTCTTTTACACTCATTCTAGGTTCATGTTTATCAATGTAATAGAGACTTTTATTATAAACTATTTGTTTTCTAGCTATGTTTTGTCAGCTGTCTTGTTTAGAGGCGACCATGGTTGTGTTCTTATGTGGGACACATATTTTGAAATGACATCATGGTGTGTTAGTACCAGCTCGTGTTTGTTTAGTTTAAATGCCTCTTTATGAGATTTTTTTAACATTAATATGAATTCCCCTTGCCTGCCTTTTTTCTATGAAAATGCGCGACACAACACAGAGCTGGTTTTGCTGAATGGGTGAAAATTACATCTGAATCAGTTCCAACTCTCCTTGGCTCAGCTACAAACCTCGGAAAAGTAAGTCAACTTAACGCTATAGAATTCTGTTGCTTTGCTGTATATGGTTACCAAGCTTTTTACCTTGGCTGAAACTAGCTCTGCAGCTAACAGCCCAGTTAGCAGGCTACTGTCGCAAATGTAAAGGTAGATAGCATCCAGTATGTGTGTGAATACACACATTAACTCGAGTGTTGTACTTCTTTGTTATTTAAACAACCGTGCTGCTGTTAGTGTTATGGCGCGCGCGATATCTGCCTTTCCGCTCATTGAAATGAGCACCTCTGCAAACCAGGGTGATCAGATGAGAATGAGTCTTACAGTAACGGGGCTATAGGCACTGATCTCAACTGCATGGCTATCAAGGAAATGTCCCGAATCTCACTACAGACCAATACAACTGTCTTTTACCAACTACTTGACCGCAGTAACCTTTGCTATAGACCACTCACTGTAAACCTTAGCGCATGGTACCGCGGCCGCAAGCTGGCCCCTCCCCCTCTTCGCCCCGCCTCTGTCCTCCTTATTATCATTTAAAGCTACAGACACAGAAACTGCGCGTCCTCTGGAAATCTCATTATGGGACTGGCTAGAAGTGACTGAAGTGTTCTGCACCAAGGCTGAATTTCGGAAAGAGACTTCAGATACAGTATTTGGAGATCACTAAGACCTATATAAAATCATAAAAATTCAGCATGTCATGGGACCTTTAAGTGATTATGGTAAATGATTGGTTTCTGTCAGAATCTTTTGCGTATTTAGAGTTTTTGTATCAGTTGCTGGTCATCCGCATGCTGCCTCTTGTGTCTTGTGTCGTATTTTATTGTTTATCTCACGCATGCGTTATGTCAACCACTATGTATGTATGTATGTATGTATGTATGTACGTATCTATCTATCTATCTATCTATCTATCTATCTATCTCTCTATCTCTCGATCTCGATCTCGATCTCTATCTCTATCTCTCTATCTCTCTCTCTCTCTCTATCTCTCTCTCTCTCTCTATCTATCTATCTATTATTAGGGATGCAACAGTTCTCGGTAAAATACCGGACCGGTTGGTACGTGCTGCACGGTTCGGTACACCCTATATATATTTATATATATTAGTGGTGGGCCGTTAACGTGAGATTCTTTAATGGCGCTAAAAAATATCGGCGTTAATCTATTCACAAAGTTGGGTTGGGAGCTGGATCTATACTACGCAAGCTATTATGACTTTCACTTCATATTTTAGCCCTGATGTATACCTAGCCGAATTGCACTGTAGCGAGAACGAGTCTTCGAACCTGTGTGTAACAGGAACGTGACTAGGACAGAAAGACAAGCGGGGCTTAGTCCCCAGGGTTGTAGGAAGTTCTGACATTTAATAAAAAAGCTGCTTTCAAAGCTGAAAGTGGCCTCCGACTAGCTTTTTCAATTTAAATATGTGGCTAACCAGGGCTTATTACTGTCCACAAAATTATGATCAATAAAAAAATATTTTATACTGTTGTTGCCTTCTCAACTTCTGCTTTAGCGGCTGCTAGCCAGGCGTCTTTAGCTCGTTACTCTCGGCCACAGAGCGGGTCCAAATATAAAACAGTTACGGGGAGCAGCCAAAACAGGTGGGCGGAGCTACCAGGCCAGGTTCTCCTCCTGCCTACACCTGCTACCTACAGCAGCTTCAACAGCCAGTACATCATTTTAATTCAATAATTATAGCTAGACGTATTATTTTTCATTTCAATTCACAGTTTTTTTGTTTGGACATATAATTGTTTGGACATATAATAATTTAAAAATAGTTGAATAATTAGATTACAGTGAGATTAATCTAAAATTAATATGTATGTATGTATGTATGTATGTATGTGTGTGTGTGTGTGTGTGTGTGTGTATGTGTGTGTATCTATATATATATATATATATATACAAAATATAATATAATATGCATAATAGCACACATATATATTTAATCTATATTATAAGTCTATATACAATACTGTTTTGTTATAGCCTCCTTGCTGTGTCCCCTCATAGTGTTTTTATATTTTTATATTTTAGATTTTTATGTATAGCACATTCAGATACATGTACATATATATAGGTTTAATTATAATTAATTCCCACCTTTTTGACCCTCAGTGTGGCTGGATACTTGACATTGATTATCCAACGAAGTGGAAAGGAATTGATTACATCAAGAAGAGGTAAAATCCTTATTTTATTATTTTTCCACCCGTCTAACTGGGTATGTAACAGTGTGGGCCTGTGCAAGTGTCCTTCTTTTCTCATGATAAAAAGTGGACTGAAAGCTTAAGGGCTCAGCATAAGGATGCTTGCGTGATAAAAGTTAGGAACCCTTGCTGTAAGACATTGTCTAACAAAACTATTGTCTAAAAAAAGTTTAAACTTGTCAACATTAGTCTAAAAGCACAGACTGCTGAAAAATGACCTGTCAGATACGATTGACTGAGTTTGTTTAGCAAACAGTTCAGCTCTAAGGGGGAAGAGCCTGACACACTTTCTTGTTCATTGTGGGACAAAACAAAATGCCTGTCATGGTGACACCAGTGTCATTATTTAGCTAAGAAAAAAAATGGCATGACTGTCAAGGTTGTTTTTGTTTTTACCTGTTTCTTGACCACCCTCTTCAGGACCTGTGAAAACGACACAAGCACACACACAACATGCTTCCATTAGTGACTGCCTGTTTAATCTGCAGGTACATTTTGCTATACACTTTCCTGAAAGTGTTTCTTACCTGAAAAACAGCTTAAAACCGAGTCAGCTATTTAACCAAGATACTGCAGTCAGAGCATCTATACAACAACTGTCAACCGTAAGCTTGTATTTCATTAGGTCTTAAAAGATTAATTAAGCTTTTTTCTCATTTTTCCTGTGTTTTGTGTTGCTTGGAACAGGTTCTGGTTTTATGTCTTTGACTTTCTGACTTTCATCATAATATGAGGACAGATAAATGTTTTAGCCTCAGGGTGGTCAATAACAAGGGCCAGTTGACAAAAAATGACAACAAATAATATCCTAAAGTAACCACCTAAACATCTGTAAAACTACACAAGTTTGTAATTTACTCCAGTGATTTTTTTTCTGTTTTTTTTATTTTTACATTGTTGATTAATTTAAATCAGATTTTTTCTTCCCTCCACACATTTTGTGCTTTGTCTTACCTAGCACACCTGCTAACATCTCATTAAAGGGCCTATATCATTCATTTTTCTAGTATTTTTTTCTAGTATTTTTTCTAGTATTTAATCAAAGATAGCCATAATTCCTTTTTTACACAACCATTTGCTGTCTTTGCCTCTAAACTCTCATTGTAAATGTTGTTGTTTCTACATCTATCTCGTTTAATTCTAAAAACAATAACAGGGTAAATATGTTATGATATTGGCCCTTTAACTGATTAATCAGCTCCTCCGTTCTGGATCACGACTGTATAGTGTGGAAAAGCACAAAAATCTGCAGAGCATGGGGTTGCCAGGACCAGGCTTGGGAACCTCTATTTACGTAATACATATACACAATCTGTCCCATATTTAGTTTCTTAGTTTCTTCACCATTATCTCTGCCCTCATTAGACAGGTTACAACCCGTATGTCTCTTAGTTCATTCCGTTTGAATGAGGCATTTAAAAACACATTACCTACAGCAAGTGGATCTATCCCGGTGTTACAAAATGCGGCCAGAGCTTTTGCACTCTGTAATGAATCATTCATCTTTGACCATTTTGAGAATAGGTGAATAAGTGAATCATTTAGAAAGTCTCTGGAACTTGGAGATAACGAAAACATAAATCTTCAAGTTCCAGAGAAGCTGTACTTATAACTGGCTGTACTTATAACTATATATAAAATGTGTATGTTTGTTGCACATGATAAAAAAAAAAATCTAATTAATTACAAGCTCTCTGAATAATGAATCCAGATTAATCAAACACATTCTTGGTGTATAAGTATTTAAACATTTAAATAAATACTGGCATATGAGTGAACGAATAATTATTAAAAAGGCTTCAGCGAGAACAATGATAGGACTATATCCGTCTATAAGGTGCAGTTTAAGACAATGTATGTACAAACATGTTCTGATGAATTATGCTGCCTTGTTGAAAAAAACACCTTTAAGTTTATACAGTTCATACAGTTTGTACAGTCAGTTTATAACACTGCTAATGACGAAAAATAGGCAAATAATGTGCTCAATCCAAATTAGAAATATAGCAACAGTCAAAAGTTTGGACACACCTTTTCATTTAACAATTTTCTTTGTTTTTATTATTGGCTACATTGTAGATTAATATTGAAAACATCACCTATTGCTTTATGACCGCTTTGCACACTCTTGGCATTTTTTCAATCAGATTCATGAGGAATCAACCTGGAATTGTGTTTAATTAACAGGAGTTCTTCATCAAGAGTTCATTAGTGGAATTTCTTGCCTTCTTAATGTGTTTGGGATCATCAGTTGTGATGGTCGGGTTGGTCCACAGTTAGTGATCCTGTTCCACTACGGATCTAACACTTAAATAAGTTTTAAAAAAAAAGCAGTCCATTATTACCTTATTATAAAATATATTTACTGCAAATTCCATCTGTTCCTTGTTTTCAATTTTAATTTACAGTGTGTACAATAGTAAAAACAAAGAAAAAACACTGAATAAGAAGGTGTGTCCAAACTTTTGACTCATAGTGTATATTTTCTAAGCAGTCTTTCAGTTCATGCTACCCTGTGGAAAAATACTCCCTTGAAGTTTCTATGGCCTAAGGTAGCACAGATTTATGGACGTGGCACCAAATCCGCAGACTGTAGAACTGCACAGAAGGGCCTGGGAGCACGTCTTGATGAGCAGCATATTTCAACAGAACGCCAGACCGAACCAGCGTTCATTTTTTAAACATGCTATTTTTTCTGAGATTAACTGATCGAAATTAACGTGTTAATTCGACACCCGTATATATTTAAATTACATATATATTACAGAAGATAATAATACCAGTGCACTACCCAGCTGCTTGTATACGAGTTGACAGGAACTGTCCAAACCATCAGATCTCTTCCAATAAGCAGCTTTTCTATGAGCTTAACAGTTTCACTTACTGATCACTGTTTGACATTAGTAAAGCCATAGCATCATTAGCATTAGCTGAAGCAGCTCTACCTTCCTCCACCTCCTCCTCCTCTACCTCCTGTTCCTCCTCCTCCTCCTCCTCCTCCTCCTCCTCCTCCTCCACAACCTCCTCTGTGCAAAGAAGCAGACAGCATGGTCAGATGGAGGTCATTCTTTATCAGTAGAGAATGACGGCATCCTGCTCACACACGTATGCAGTAGACATGCACACAAACTAGCAGGTCAGATCCCTCACCATCATGCAGTGTAATGTATGCAGTTCAGACATTTCTGCTGAGGGAAAAAGCAGAGTATTATTTGCCACAGTGCAGAACTGGCTTGCTGGGTTAGGCCTCTGTGCACCGATCTTCCCTTTTCCTGCAGAATGAACACTTCCTAGCAGCTAAACGCTCCTCCCGCCCCACACAGGACACAATTAGACCAGTATGAGGGCGAATCTCTGAAAGCTTTCCTCTGAGAAAGAAACCTGAGCTCGTCTACAGGGAGCTGAAAGCAGGAGACAGAGTGAGATTGGCATTGTGTGGTGAACAACAGCTCCTTTCTGTGAGTCACACAATGCAGCTTTTCTCACCGCTAGCCAGGGCAGAATGATTACACTTCCACTCCACATTTTTACTATAAGCCACAAGGCATCATGGCAGCCTCATAAACGAGCGATGTCTGCATTATATCATGGGGAAGAAAACCCCACCCTGCAAATGTGAGACCCGAGTGTGAAAGTAGCACACAGAGCACAAATCTATCCACTGCACCTGTGCCTGAGTCCTTTTAGTTTGACTTATTTACTCCAAAGTTACTTAATATGTAAAAAATGACATGTTCTCAAATTACTGACCTAGAATCTCAAAACGATTCATTGTTCAGTTGGAAGTTGTTTGCCGGTTATGATAAAACTGAAAAAGTAATTTCTTTTGAGATAAGGCCTTATTTGGGGATAGTAAGTCATAATTCCAAGAAAAAAAGCTGTAAAATATAAAATATAAAATAAACATTACAAAACACAAAGTTAATATTGATACATATTAGCACCATATTTAGAGAAAATAAGTCACTTTAAGAAAATAAATCATAATAGCTATATTAAAAAAAATCATTGTGTAAATTCATTATTTACACAATATAAAGTCATCATTGCTACATTGCGGGTCAATATTTAAAAAATGTCATTTGAAAACATTTGAAAAAAAAAAATTATTGCAACATAGTAGATCTGTTTTAAATAAGCCAATTTGTAAAAATAAGCCATTATTGTAACATAACAGTTCTGTTTTTAAAATGTCATTTTGAGAAAGAAGTCATTATTGCAACATATAAGTTCTAAATTTTAAGAAAAACTCACTTTGAGAGATTTTTAAAAATGCATTATTCTGAGTGAAGGAGTACTTATAGTAGTTTTATATTTTGGGTAAATAAGTCGTTTTGAGGAAAAATGTTATTCAAGATACTGTATGAAAAGTGTGGCACATGGCTGCCTGGGCACATTTCTTCTCTTCTATTTGGTGAGAATGGGTTTCCGTACTGGTTTACTGATGAAGAGCATGGCGAAGTCTGGTACCGCACATGTTGCTGCATGTGCACGTGTTGCAGCACAGGGTAAGGTGTTTCAATGCCAAAACCTCCTGCAGTTCTTGACTGGCGCTAAGCAGGTGTTGCCAAAACAGAACCACACCCAGCCCAGAGAGAACTCTGACTTTCTCAACAGACGTTACACTGAGTGTGGCCTGCGTGCCCTGCAGTGGGTGCGGCCCATTTCTTTGTTTGTTGTGTGAAGGTCTCTGTTGTGGCAGGATCGAAAGCAGCCAAAGTAGGAAACCCTCTTCCATGTGCCAGGGTTTGCGATACGTTTCTACCCAATCCCCAGCACTCCTTGTCAACTGCATTAAAGGCAAACCTAACAATAATAACTGAAAGGGTCAGGCGCCCGCACAATGATGATTTATTTCACGGCTTAGTACGTTTAAAAACATGACTCATCTCTGGTCACGGCTCTTTACAAGCAGGTTCCTGGCATCCAAAGGGTGAGTTTTTTCATGCTCCGCTGGCATTGAAAACTGACTTAAACACATGCAGCATGATTTTCTATTCAAAATGACCGTAACACTAAAGAAACTTACCCTCCTGCTCCCTGAAAAAAAGAAAACAAATGAAAATACCTCAGATTAGGTGCCATGGAGATTTTCTCTTTCATTAGACTTGCCTGGTTTTAGTGACTTTAAATGGCGATAGGTAATGTACAATATTATCAAGAGTTGTATTCAAATAGTTATGAGGTATTCAAATGCTCAGACAGAACTTACTCGTATTCCACTTCTTCTGTGTCTGACATATTTGGGTTAAGACCTGTTTTATATAAAGACAGATTCGTTTGCTTTCCTTTTCCTGCACAACTTTGCATATTAATTCATATTACGTCCAATCATTTGATATTTTCACAACTTCTTGCAATAAAACCAGCAACAATAATAATGAGAAGAAGAAGGATGTATCATTAGTAATAAGGAAATGTAGTGTGAGTTTTACCTGTTTTTGTGCTTGGTTGGTTGGGGGATCCTTCAAGAGGTTGCTGTACCCCTGTGACAAAACTCTCTCACTTTATAAACCATCCCTTTATCATCTGACTAACTATAGGCCGCTATCTCCATACGCACCTCTAAAATGGAACAATGGGTGGACACACATTCTCGGTGGCAATCCATTGTAGCTATTTATACCCAGCTGGCTAGAGCTGAGTTAATCCACCCAGCAGGGATCACTGTCTCAGCCATCAGGAAGGTTAGGGGTGATGATATTGAGTGCAGAGGGGGGTCTCTTAAAGATAGGTACATCTACCCCCCTGGAGGGTTGATAAAAAAGGGCCTGTGAGATAGTGAGCTTGGGCCTTGTGACCTTCTGTTTGTACAAAAACTAATAAAACTAATAAAAATCAATAAAAACAAAAACATAAACATGGGTATGTTTTGGTCCTCTGTCACACTACCTTGTGTGTGTGTGTGAGAGAGAGACAGAGAGAGACAGAGAGACACAGATTATCATCGTTGGCATCTGCTTGTAGACTGAACTCGCTGGGTTTATTTTCTGTTGTGAAAGGCAGCCTGACCAGAACCTTGTGGTAGAGCCCAACATCTCACATTTATGTCCATTTTACTCTGAAAAAAAATGAAAATAAGAATCTGAAGCTCTCTGGGCTGGGCTAGGATGCTCGCAACACTGATACTTTTACTGCCCTCCTCCCACCGCCCCTATACAAAATAAACATTCCCTTCAACTCCCCCTTCAACTATTTTAACGCCTCCCTTCCTATAGACAGTAAAAAAAATCACTCCTGCGGCAGTGGTGATGCTTTCAGACTCCTTTAACCTCTGATTCAGGCCGCAGGTGATTACTGACAGCAACCAGCGCAAATCCTAAACCAGATCAGCCCAGCAGAATGAAGCAAGACCTTCATTCCGCAAAACAGAAACGGAAAATGTCATTAAAAGCACTAAAATATGAGACATACTAATAAAATCAAAACATCATTAATAAAAAATTACATTAACAAAAATAAATGCCATGTCAACAAAACTGATTAAACTGCCAATGGTTTATATATATATTTTTTCACAAATGATAATCAGACAAGTAGCAGTGGGGGTCTATGAACTCCCTCACTCATCACTGACCTTCAACATGGCTGTGAATTTCAAAATGATTTCACTTACAATTTCTCAGAAGTCATAATCATTTATTTATTTACAATCATAATAATAATCAGACTGATTATACGTTTCCTTCTTAATATTTCCATACTTTTTCTTACTCAGATCTAATTTGTTTTTGTGCCAGGTTAAGCCTCGGTGAATTCCCTCGGAGCTCGGGCCTCCGCACTCGGGGGGGGGAGTAGTTTGACACTCTGGTAGCCTTTGCACTCTAACAATGCACCCTTGGCGAGTCACTAATGTGGAATGAGCTTTCCTGTTGTCATCATCACTGGTGAAAGGTGTCACTAGGGGCCTTTATCGCCTCGACAAATCTTCTAATACCCGGCATGCTGTCTATTAATAAACCACTCTGTGGTTTGAACATTTAGACTATTCTACTGGTGCCAAAAACTGACATTTGCTTCTGGCGAGTTTTTTTTTCATGAAACTCATAAAGAGAATACCTCCCAACAACACAGCAACAAGCTGTAGACGTGGTGAAACACTGAAGAGGAATCCCACCAATGTTTCAGGACTGTTCACAATAGTAGTGAACGGAAGGTTCTACCTACCTAACTTTATGTATGCATTTTTATTATATTTCCCCGTTTTAAAATCATATTGCACATGTTAAATGGATTACGTAGTTATAGTTTGTGTTTTTTATGTGTGTTTTTTTTCTTCATGGAAACTAATTCACATATTGGCATCAGATTCACTATTTTATCTCCTAGAAACACACTTTGACCATTTAAGCAGAAGTTGTAGTCGAAATTTCTTTGCGAGGAAAACAGGTGTGTCCAGTGAGGTGTGTCCAAACCTCAGACTGGTAATGGAGCCTTCACTACAGCTCCGAATGTGTAAATATGTCACCATTCGCTGACAGCTCTGTGTCATAAAACTGTTTATTATCATCTTGATGGCGGCTCCAATAAAGAGTGAATGTGATGAACTGTGTCACGATGTTAATGTTCAAAGGTTAAATGAAATAATCAGCACTGAATATATATTTAAAGTTTCCTGATATAAAGTTTTCTGATATTTATCTATTTGATTTACTTTACATGAGTTCGTAAAAAGACAACCAGTAAAATGTATACGATGTTCTAATAATATGCTTTAAACAATCCAAATATGCTTCCTCAGGGCTATTATAATCCTATATGCCCCCTAAAAACTAATACTAAAGCTTATTAATGTAACTATGTTGTTCAACTTTGAGATAAATTTTTTCATGATAATGTAGTCGAGTAAAAGGACAAAGAACAATAGACTGAGACTGACAAGAACAAGCAGCAGGAAGTAACTAAAAACAGTAAAATGACCAAATAAAAAAATGAGACAAACTAATAAAATCCAATCAGCAACTGAAGAAAACAGAATGAATAAAAAATACGTTAACAAAATTAAATAACTCATTAAGCTGCCAGCACTTAAGATTTTTTTTTTTCACAAATGATAATCAGGCTAATAGCAGTGGGCTGGCATGCAGGGTCTGTGAACCCCATCAAATGATTTCAAAGTGATTCATTCATTCATTTTCCGTAACCTCTCAATCCAGAGCCCATCCCTTTTAATTAGTTTGTCACATTTCCAGTAGAACGTACAGTAATGTGCAGAGAAATGTTCGAATATGCAGCACAAAATAAAATTCAAGATTAATTCAAGATTTTTATGTGCCATTTGCGCATAAGACCATGAACATTGGAATTCGTGTGCAGAGCTCTCTGAGTCAAGTCACTGTTTTAAGAAGTAAGTTTTTATTTTTAAGCTAAATAATGTAAGTAAATACTAATACTACTAATACTAATACTACTAATTTTAAATGTAGCCAGGTGGCACTGGAAGAAAATGTTTTTGAAAGTAAGAGTGTAAGAGGAATACATGTATGTAAAGCAATAAAGCAATAAAGTCATACAACTGATGACAACAAAGCAGGGCTTGATATAAAACACAAGAAAAACTCTATGTGAGACATGAACCAGCTGAGGTAGGTGAAGGAAGCAAGTGAATTTAGTGCTTAAAAGCAGATTTTAAGGCAGATTTAGTAAAAGCTCAGAGGACCTAAAGTGTAATACAGAAACTTAGTGAATTTATATTCATGGTACATTTATATTTTTGGTCCATTTATAGTTTTGGTACATTTGTATTTTTATGAGCAGTAGAATCCCTCTCTAGCTTTAAAAACCTCCTGAAGACTCCTCTATTCAGAGAGCAGAACTCTTACAAAGATTTTTAGCACTTAGTACTCTCCTCTGGTTCTCACGCTGTCCTGAAAGTAGAGTCCTCATATTGTTAGTCGCTTTGGATAAAAATTCCTGCCAAATGATTGTAATGTAATGTAAATTTATATTTGTTGCATTTGGAAGACACTGTTATCCATAGCGGTGTCCACACACCCCTCACACTAGTAAACCGTGGCTTATCTTATTAAGACCTGCTAGCAGACTAAGATTCTAACAGAACTGAAGTAAATACTCCAGCAGGGTCCTGAGGATTACACAGAGAATATGAGAGACCGTTTTTAAATATTATGTTAATTGTTTGTTAGTTATGTTGGTTTAGAGCATGAATGTGTAGAAGCAACCCTTGTTGGTAGAGTCTACTAGTAGGTTAACTAATGTGAAAGCTAAGTCTCTCATCTACCAGAGGTACTTGCAGTGACTCTTTGGATACTGGATCCCTTCAAAGCAACACTGCACAGAATGAGCTGCTCTGCTGAACAGCACAAATGTATGATTTGAAGTGTTAGTTGTAGTTGGATAATTCTTTTTTTTTTATATTGTTATTTTCAAATCTTTATAAACGCAAATAGGTCCGCATACTACTCATGTAGTCCGTGCCCATGGTGACCCCTGGTGTAGGGCATATTATAGCTACAACTCTGCACCTGCAGTGAAATACAAAAAAAACAAAACAATTATTGCAAAAATAATGGGGTCAGTGTACGGCACAGAATTACTGTTAGAAGTTCTTTATCGTCATTGTACCACATTCTCTTTGATAAAACATTTAAAAAATGTTTAAGGGTACATTGGTTTATTGTCAGCCAAATCATGCACTTTTCAATAAATACAATCTGCACTACATAGAAATAAGGCTGTGTTCTCACTGGGTGAGCAATTCATCTCCTCAAAATAACATTTTATAAGAATGTGAAAGGCAGAGGTGGACTTAAGCTCCGCTGGGCTCCAAGCAAGTCTTCTGTTTGCCACCATGGAAGGGGATGGGGGTGTTGTTTACAATGATATTTAGCGGGTGACATTCAAACCTGTTGTGTTTAAAGGGGCTTGTGTGACCTTTGACACTGAAGAGCATGTTTAAACAACAAACACTGTGTTTACTTGTTGGTCAATATTTAATTAGTTATTTAAAATGTCTCTTTAGGGCTTTAATGTCAGTGAATACAACACATGGTTTTTCTTTTAATTTTCTTAAATTCTTTCTATATATATAGTATATGTTTATATGTATATATGTATATATTCTTAATCTAATTATGTATGTATATAAACACACACACAATATTGTGCAGAAGTCTATATTTCTCTATATTTTGCTTTGAATCACTTTCTTGGTGCAAAAACTTTTTTCTGCCTGTGTCTTGTTGATTAGATTCAGTTATAGGAGCACGTTTTTCATTGCAACAAGGAATAAAATGCCTAAAGATACAAGGAGCCTAGATGAAGGAGTTCCAACCACTCAGCATTCAACACCACCAGTATACTGATCACAGCCTGATCATCTACAATCATCTGCTCCTGTTTCATTACTAGTTCAGGACTTCAGTTAGATGCTCTTTGTTCTGCTTGAATGATTCACACATAGGTCACTGTGCTGCTTAAGAAACAAAAACATTCTTCTGAAACTGGTCTAGATCTCTCTCTCTCTCTCTCTCTCTCTCTCTCTCTCTCGCTCTCTCTCTCTATATATATATATATATATATATATATATATAAAAAATGTATTCCCTTTGGAATGTTGATCAGATTCAGTTTAAATTATATGAGAAATGAAGAAGAAATTTATGACACTGATGTTAAGGCCTTTGAACGAAAAGGTCAGTCTCATCCCTTTCAGATGTAATGTGGAAATTCTGAAATTCATGGGAGTATTTATAAGATTCAGATTTTCACATAAATTGTTTGACAATTATAATATAGACTTTTTATTATCTTCATTATTTTTGATTATGCAGACAACCAAAAGCAAATTCTGGAAACAATGGAAGAACTGAGCGATAAATCAGTATAGACACCAAACACTTGCACTTGTTTTGGCAATAGCCTTGGAGCTTTAGCCTCAGAGCTGTAGCTTTAAAAAGGTGGTTAGTCAGTAAATTCCCACCCTTTAATGCATCAACGGTTTTGGATGGAACATTTCCAGGCCAGAGAGATCTTTACTATTAGTAATGTGGCACCAGACTTAATTATGAACGGCACCAGTAATCAGAGACGAGTAGAGCAGCTTAAATCCATCCTCAGGTCACTGAAGTGATGAGTCAGGTCTAAGTATCTTTCCACAGCCTGAGCACAAGATCAAAACAATAGAACTGCAGTGGAACTCGTTCCTGTATCCAGTATCTGTTAGCACAGGAACTGGACTGTTTCTCAGGTTTTTTTCTGAAAAAACAGACTCTTCATGTGCTCCGTGTGAAAGTTTGAAGCACACTCAAGAAAGCAAAAATGTATCAAAAGGTTACTTGAGTACATGTAACTTATTGACTAACTAGTTACTACCCATTTACTTTTAATAAATCTATACTGTGCTTTAATGAGGCAAGATGTCTCTTTACAGGTCTGAGGCAGTAACCAGTAGAAACTGCTTGCAGACACTGCCCCCTAACAACGCACAGCTGTAACTGCATGTGCGTTCCCATGTCAGTATGTCAGCATGTACCATGAATTAAATGGTACGTTGTGACATACGTCCTCTTTGGTATTTCATAGCTAACAGTATACACTATACTGGAAAACATATTGAAATGCATGCCTTTATGAACGTTAATAACATCCCATTAAAATACAGCCAAGGGAAAAAAAATAAGAGACCACATCATTTTTTCTGGTTATTACTTTTGTAATGTGTGGGAGTGTTTGTGTAAAATGTGCAAGTCACTGTTCTTTTATACACTATTGACCACCCTATATTTCAAATTCCAAGCAAAGCACTGCAGGATTTTAATCCATTGCGGTGTAATGTGCTTCCAATGGTTTTCTTGGTGACTGTGGTCCCAACTACTTCGAGATCATCAACCAACTCCTCTCGTGTAGTTTCAGGATGATTTCTCACCTTTCTCAGAATCATTGACACCCCACGATGTGAGATCTTGCATGGAGCCGCAGAGTGAGATCAATTGATAGTCATTTTGTTTTCCTTCCATTTTCAAACAATTGCACCAACAGTGTGCACCTTCTCGCCCAGCTTCTTGCTAATGGTTTTGTAGCCCATTCCAGCCTTGTGCAGGTCTACAATTTTGTCTCTGACATCCTTGGA
>JBBJLR010153507.1:0-15062 GCA_037577145.1 Brachypetersius gabonensis
GGGTTTCCCTGCTTAGGCTGTTGCCCCCGCGACCCGAATCCGGATAAGCGGAAGATGATGGATGGATGGATGGATGGTTAAGCAATTTGTTGTTGTGGTTTGCACTTCAGGGCCACCGTAGTTTCTGCTTGCTAAACAGTGACATTTCTACTTGCTAAACAGTGATATTTGAAACCTATTGTTGAAAGTGTATTGTTCAATAAAGCAATTGATAAAAGTAGAAATATGCTTCAAATGGTGATTCT
Organism: Brachypetersius gabonensis; assembly: GCA_037577145.1. Lineage (NCBI taxonomy): Eukaryota > Metazoa > Chordata > Actinopteri > Characiformes > Alestidae > Brachypetersius > Brachypetersius gabonensis. The sequence continues at coordinate 246 of JBBJLR010153507.1, forward strand.
TAATGTGCTTTAATAATGTGTCCTCTTTTGCAAGCTGTATCTTAACTGCAGGCAGCTCTTATGCATCAGTTAATAAAGAAGTATGAGCTATTTTCTTTCCCAGAGTTGATAATTGTGTTGTTGCTATGGACTGGTGGCCAGTCTCTTCCTCACTGTGCCCCTGGAGAAACAATTGCAGGTTGACCTCACTACTTTCCTCCTCACAGCCAGTATGCTAATATTAGCAAACTGATATGTTGTTAAGACCCAGCCTCCACAAAACAACTCTTTTTTCCTCTTTTGACCTCAACAACTGATATGGAATCTTAACTGCAGAGATAATTTCAGTGTTGTTATGGAATCAATGCAAAACAGATTTAATTGTAATAAATTATGTTGAGATTAATTGTGCTGATGAAGCTTGCAGTTACCAGATGAATGTATACAGTGTTATGTAGGCATGCTTGTACAGATATGGGAGCCAGAAATGCCATCAGAAATCCACCAAATCCATATTAAGCTCATGTTACATGGATAATTACTTTTGTATGTATTTGTACTGTGTGCCATTTTTTGAGTCTGTCAGTGGTGGGATGGGTAGAACATTGAAGGATCGCAATTTCCTGACTGTTCCTGACTTTGTGCCTTTTTTCTTTGGTTCGGAATATTTTGTAATGATGGTTCACAGGAGGTCAACTCTTGTTTTGTTTAATCGGTTTCCCCTGCTTTTGGCTTAGTTAGGTCCCAGTGGTAGAACAAGACATTTAATGGCTCTTAAAGTGACAAAACATTTGTGTTGATGATACATTGTTTTGAATAATTATTTGCCTAAATCATTACAAGTTGGCCTAAAAAATCCATTCAAGGCCAGGTATTACCAAGATTTAACCATCATTAGCATTACATTAAAAAGAAATGTGTAGGCTGACTGGTGGTTTTGATTAGGAAATAAAATGGATTTTAAAAAATGTAATAATTTTAACTGATTTTTGAATGAACACATCATACAGATTCAGGGAGAAAAAATCAGAAAACCATTCTCAACACTGATATGTTGCACTGTGCCCTGTTTGTAGACAGGTTTCCGGCTTATAATAACAAATATGAAGACATTTAAGGTTGCCAAAATTTAAAAAGCCTTTCAAAGATGATTTTTGATAGTGTTGGAACAGTCTGATTCAATCAATTTAACAGATTTAGGAGTCATCAAATGAGCAGTTAAGACACACATTACACACATGGTGTGTCTCTAAAAGCACTGGTCAATAAGGTAGTTAGCCTTACACTCCAAATAAACCTCATTCTAGACAGCCACAAAATTAAAGGACAAAGCTCCAGTTTCACATTGTGCTCACACTTTGCTTGATGTTCAGGCAGTTTATAGATTTCAACCTCCTTGAAGATACAATAAACACCTGACAGGTCACAGATATTGAAAAAGGCTTTGCTGTGACACTCAAAGTCACTGCTGGGTCTCCAAGGGGCTTTAAATGTTTCAGTGTGCTTTGAGGTCGCAGCAGTGGTCTTTCAATTATTTGGAGCCTTGCCTTCTTACTGGGGTCATCTCACTGCACACTGAGGGAATGGGGGTTTTGTTCTCCGGTGGAGACAGGTGATGGCCCCATCCAATGAGAGACATTTTTTAAGAGGGAAAGAGAGAGCGAAAGGGAGAGAGTATGAGAAAGTGTGAGAACACTCTCATTCACAGCTCTCTCCTGCATGTCTGATTGCACTGCAGGGAACAGATCTTGACAGGGCCTTTAAGTTCAATCAAAATGTCTCTGTTGTAATCATTCAAAATTGTTCTATTCATCTACCTGGCCATCTACAGAATATTACTTAATACTTTCAAGTTCAACAGAGAAATTTTCTCATAGCATCCTTCTTTTTGATAATCCTCTGAATGATATTTTATAGATATTTCATGAGATTCAGAACAAAGAGAGCTTTTGTACTACGTAAATAACTTTTTTTAATGATTATTTTCTTTTTTACACAATTTTCCCCCCACTTTAGCTATCTACCCAGAGGTATCACTGCTAATGTGTACAGTACAGTTGATCACATTGCTGACGTATGTGATCAACTTATCATCTATAAAATAGCACTGTCAACAGAATGGGGTGACCTGGAGCACCTGCACACTAGCCTAAGGTCACCATGCCCAACGGCAAGAGCCAGCTAGTAGTCTTCAGCGCTGAGCTTTGGAACACCCTCTGGAATGAATTTGCACATTTGGATGAGTTGGACAGGAATCACATCTGGTCCTGTGTTGAATTAATGTTTGCAGCAAATAAATAGATTTCTAATGAATGTTAAAAGAAGCTCCTCAGTCTGTTATATCTGACCCCACTATGTTAGCATTTCCACTCATGGAATATTTAGCCAAAATATTCATAAGTAGGATAATGTTTGAAAAACAAATTATGATTTAATGTGTCTTCAAGATGTAAAGATTTACTGCACTGTGATGAACTATCGACCTACCAAGGGTGTTTTTTCACTGTTACTGCTTGGATAGGCTCTGGCAAGACCCTGCTTAAGGATAAATGATTCAGATAAAGGATGGTTGGATGGATGGATGGATGGATGGATGGATGGATGAATGGATGGATGGATGGATGGATGGATGGATGGATGGATGGATGGATAGATAGATAGATAGATAGATAGATAGATAGATAGATAGATAGATAGATAGAGTGAATGTTGTACCCCTGTAATATATAATTCCATTCTAATTTTCATGGAGACTGATTTGTTGGATCAGGTTTGTAGCCCGCAAAATGGGAAATCAGCAGCAGAGATGACCAATCTATGACTTAGAGCTACTGATGCCAATGCCAATGCCAATAATTCTATGGTAGAAGAAATTATTAAAAAAGTATCACACTCATGAATAATACGATAGGAAATGGAATATAAGAAATATTCAAGCAAAATCCCTCTGCAACAGTCAAAAGTGTGCTAATAAAATGCCACTAAAAGAAATGGTATTCATGCAGCAGGAATTTATAATAAGTGTCAGATATAGGAATATGGAAAGGTAATACGTCTAGAAAATTCAATATGTGTCCACCAATATTCTCAATAATTATAGAGGCAAAAGTGTCATGGTGGGAGTCTCTATAAATGCTCCAATTGCACAGGGTGGATTTTCTTTAAAATGAAAAGCACTGAGTTACTTTGCAAGGCAAATGCAATTTTGCCAACTGAGCTTCAATAATGAAGTTACAAAGACAATGTAATACTTTAGCTGGGACACCTGTTTCATTTACTAGCTGCCTCGTGCAGTGATTAAAACATATCGAATGGCAAGGAAATTATTATAAGGAATGTTATAGCTACTGTATTTTATATGCAGCCAAAAGATTCAGTAAGAAAAACCTTGTTAAATGTTTTTTACGTTGTTTAAAATGTTATTCCAATTTTGTTCATACAGAAGTTAAAAAGAAAGGTGTGCAATACAAAAATTTTGAGTTAATGATTTAATATTGCATATAATAATGTGATTAATCGCAGAAAACCATACATATGTATAAATGTGTAAGATTATTTTCTGACAGTATTGACTGTCATTAATAAACAGAAATCTGCAAAAAGCACATATTTATCTACGCCTCTGTTGATAAGAGTATCAAAACAGTTGTCACGGTTTGCTCCGTGAACATGGCGTGGAACAGCAGGGAACCAGAGGGAGAGGTCATGGTGAGGGAAAATAGGGTTTATTTACAAAGAGTGAAAAACAAAACACAGCACAAGGGCTGAAAACAGGGAAAACCAAAAACACACTCTACCGGAGGACAGGACAGGAACATGGAATCAGGAGCATATCTGGGGGTGTGAACTTCAATCTCGTCTGAACAGACACGGCGCAGGGACTATATACAGACGGACACAGGGAAACACACAGGACACGTTAACAGAAACAGGGAACAGGTGACAGGGAGGAACCAGACGAACACGTGACCTGTAACGGGACAGACGGGAATACAGGACATCAGGAGGGACCGAGGGGACATTAGGAGGGAACAGGAGGAAACCAGGAGACATGGAGGGACATGGAGGGACATCAGGAGGGAACAGGAGGGAAACAGAGGGTCCAAGGAGGGAACTATGGGAACAGGAGGGACACAAAGGGACCAAGGGGAAACCGGAATGGAACAGGAGAGAAACAGAGGGACCAAGGGGACATAAACGTGACAGGGGACATGAACGTGACAGGACAATAGCAGGGCTGAACATGAACACAGAACATGGACTAAACATGGCACAATGGGGACATCTGGTGGACAAACAGGGGAACAGAACAAGAACATGACAGAACACGACATACCACCAGAACACATGAACATGGGGTAAACTAAACACAGAACCAGAACATAAATGCGGCACTAGGCCTCATCGCCATAAAGGCAGAACCAGTCTCTTAATAATCAACGGAAACATAAGCATTCAACAGAAACACAAAGAAACCAAGAACACAAGAACCAGAGACATCCAACACAGGAACATGACAACCATTAAACCAAAAGAAGGAAAAGGAACAAAGGGAAACAGAAAACCTCGGGCACGTGACTAACAACAAAAAATAGAAAAAAACAGCACGTGACCGGGAACCAGGGCCTAAGTCAGTCCGAGCCCGTTACAACAGTATGTTTAGGACAGACGTTAAGGTGCGATTAATTGCAAGTTAATTTTGGCAAGCATGAGATTAATCGCGATTAAATGTTTGAATCTTCTGACAGCCCTAATATATACACATGACATACAATTAATATGCAGTACATTTTTGTCTGGCACCTGTGAGCTGTTGTTAATGAAGTATATTGCTTAGATGAAGACTTGTTATTGTAATTATAGGTAGTAATAATATAAAAAGATTTTCTAGAAGTGGATGCATAGTCTTTCCCTAGAGTACAAAATGACTGTATTTTTTTATTCTAGACTTAATATTAATCTAAGTGCATTATCCCAGCCTGAAATGATTTATTGAATGTTGTTGTATTTTGTCATATTATGTTTTGTCACTGTCTTGCTATTTACAGTGTAGCTTAGTAAATAACACTGTTAATTGTGAAAAAGTGACAAGAAACAATAGGATGCAATGGTGATTCTAATGCTATATTAGGTGATTTTACTGTTATGGCTGATGGGTGTCTCTACAGGTTGCTGCTGTTTGTCTAACACTCATTTTACTTATGTTGATGTTTCAGATCCATTCTGTTCATTGAAAGCCATTACTTTTCTTAGTTACCTGCAGCAGTGAGGGGGCTGCAAGTGCACAAACACAACAGGACGTAACTTGTATAAAACATCGACCATACCTAATTAGAGAATTCCTGTTTGGAAACAGATATAAATACTGTACCATAAATACACAGTGTTGTAAGTTTATCACTGTTTCTATGGACACAGAATTGTTGCTATGTGACAGAGAGAGTGGAAAAACCATGTGGCATGTGCTAAGGACTTTGTATGACACATGTATTTGACACTTGTGAAATGAGTCTCAAGCTGTGGTCCATCTGATTACACTATCAAACTCACAATCACCCCCTAGCAATATTGCTGTCTGTGAAGACCTCATGATTCAATACAATGGAGGGCTGGACCCACTGATAGAAAAGATGTAACTTCTACATTATGCACTGAGTAATATGATAGCTTGAGAATGAGATATACAGTGCCAGCTTTCTGTTTTTAAAGCTGCAGTGCAATCTGCCATTTCCACAGCTGTGCACATCACCAGCATAATTATAGTCCCTCTGGTTGTCCACTTTCTCCTCACCAGACTGCTATTCTGCTCTGACCTTCTGCATGACATTAGACGCTATAATTCATTCAAAGTCTTTTGCCAGACCCATTTAATAACCCCTAATTTAGTCATAGCCAGTTCACATGGACTAGCTAGATCAACCCGATCCTCACAATGCCACAAAGTTGAGGGGCAAAGGCTAGCACATGGTTACATGGTTTCATTAGCACCACTACATGTTTTCAAACGGCCGCTAATACAATGTCAAAGCTGACCTAATTCTGATAAGTTAGCTAACAGATGTCTGCATTGGCAAGCATCATGCTGAGTGACCTACCCACCCAGAGTGAGGACAAATGGGCTCCTTTGGAATCCATGGATGGTTGGGGAAGGAAAAAATATTTTGATTGTCGCAGTTTAATGTGTACTATTTGTATCTTAAGGCTAATGTTGATTAGCCAAGGCACTTTTGACGTTTAGTTTGTACTGGATCTAATGAGAAGTGAAAGTGCGTATGCCACTTGTTTATGTCATTTTATACACTGTGTGTGTATCGAAATTTTCTGTTTTATAAAAATGTGTACAGAAATTAAGGCTTTAATATGGCTGCTACTACTGTGTGTTCTTGGTATTTGGGTAATTGGTCGTTTTTTTCAAGGTACAGGGGTTGAATCTTGGATACTTCTTACGTTGCCGTCTCTTGCTCTTCCTGTCTTTTATCCTGTTTCATGACTTTTTGAATTGTTCTACCTGTTTTTAACTTTTGTAATGTCCTCTTGTCTTTTCCTCTTTTTTCTTGTCCATGTTGTTGTTTATTTTAGCCGTGTGTCTGTCTACCCTTATGAGGTTGTTGTTAAGCCTGTCTCTGCCCTAGTCTTGCCCCTCAATGTTTTCACCTGTGTTTTTCTCCTGTGTTCCTGTACCCATGGCAGCTCAGGTGTTTCCCATTCCCTTGTTGGAATGGTGGCCAGGTGGTAAGAAGTTTCCCTAGTGTTCGGTAGCCCATAGGTTTGAATCCCAGGACTGCCAGTGTCACTGTTGAGGCACTCTTGAGCAAGGTACAATCCCCAAACACATCCCACAGGTGCCACGTCACTCGCTGCCAGCTGCATTACTAGGTTGTGCTGTGCCATGCCGTGCTGTGGTGTGTTCACATGTGACAAATGTACACTTTAAGACGTAAATTTGAAAAATTACTCATGTGTTGCAGCCTGTGTTTGCTGGTTTCCTCCTTTTTTGGCCCCAGTGTTTTGCCCTTGTGCTTTGTTATTCATTTTTGTCTCTGTATTTTGAAGCATTAGCAGTCTACATCACATTGACAAGAACATGAAAGCATACTTCTTCCGTGTTCAAACAACAGGAATTGCTTTAAGCTGTACATGTGTTTGTTGTTTAGTATTAGCATGAGCAGTGATGGAGTCCTTGAGAAAACAGATCCTTTTCTTATCCTACACAGAGACCCTTGTCGGTAGTCATATCCCTCCTCACAGGTCATGTAGCATCCTCTTCTGAGGCGTTCAGCCTTGCAAAACTTTGACAGTTATGGTGACAATGGTGAGAAAATCCAGACAACAAAGTTGAAACAATTATGAATATTCTACCTGATGCCAGAGACATCATTTTGTGATTGAGGATAGACCTTCTGAACTGACGAGCATTGGCGAATGTTGCACACCAGACTTTCTGTCTCCCTCTGCGGCCCCATGTTCAATGACAGAGTGCATAGACTTCATTGATATATAACCAAGCAAACTGCCGATTCCAAGTGCTTAAGATTAACTGTCCTTGAGCTATGAGTTTGAAGTTCCAAGTACACCACATTTCAGTGAACTTGATTGGTAAAAGATGGAAAAGATTGGAATATGACAAAGAAGAAGGATAACTGGACTTCTCAAGCAACTACATGAATAAGACTTGAGAATACTGAAACTCAAAATGCATTGTTAATGTAGTGCATATGAGTTTTAGTCCAATTTTGTTAAAAGAGGAGGAAGCCTAACATTTTTAATTGGTAAAAATTCTCCTCCAAACCTCTGGCTGCCCTGTGATTGTGCTGCCCTGCTAAGACCAGCTTGGATGATCATGTGCATTTTTCTTCAGAGGAGACAGTTTGTGCACGATAGAGGGAGCACAGTCTGTTTTGTAGTAGTAATTATTGGTATGCAATCTTCTCCTTCTCTTCAGCAATGTGTGCACTCTCTCCCAGACCACATACTCCAGCCAGAAAAGTGTGAAAGCGCAACAAACGCCAGCTTAGATGTGAGCAACCATTTTCTTGGCAGTACGAGGGATGAATCAGGGGGATTTTTTTTGCTTGTCCAGATTTCTATGTAAAAACAGCCCTGTCTTTTAAGATACTGATGCACAAAGCACAGTGCTACCTCCCACAATTCTATCAGCCACTACTTTGACTATCAAATAACAAATTATGGCAATGATGCATAGCACAAGTCGTGCCAGGTTCTTTCTTTAAAAATGAATGGGCTTCTTTAAAGAGTTACCATCAATGATTGACAGATCACCCTCTGAGAAACAAGCTCTGCAGATGCTTCAGAGAACTAGACATAAACAGAGTGAGAGAGAGAGAGAGAGAGAGAGAGAGAGAGAGAGAGAGAGAGAGAGAGAGAGAGAGAGAGAGGGGGAGAATCTACATCCCAACTTGATTATCTGTCCTTTTCAAGGTTATTCTCACCATTCAGTCTCCTCGCACACACTCCCGATTTGTCATCAACAAGAAAACATACCATCACAGTTATAGTGGTAGCTAAAAGTCTGGTAAAGATTTCCATTATGAATTATAACAAATTGTTAAAAAATTTAAGTGAAAGGCTATTCTTGACAATAGTTACAAAAATTTCAAAAGTTTAATTGCTGCCATTTTGCCTTACAGAGATTGTGCAGATCTATCAAAATACAAAAAATTCTACAATTAAAAAAATCTACATTAAAATAATTAAACCCATGCTAAAAATCTCTGTTACTTATTTCCAGAATTTTCTTATTTCCAGAATTTCTTGTTTTTGACATGAGTTTGTCAGGAGCCTTGAAAAGCAAAGAGCCACTGCCACCCAGACTGGACTTGGCTGATGGAGGCCTTCTCCTTTTTAAGGAAGTTGAGATCATAGACAACATGTGCCAAAATCAGTAGAATGATTGATGAACACAAGAGTTAAAGGGTCTTTTCGGCTGAAGCATCGCCATGCTGTTTCAGAGGTTCTGAGGGCCTAACAGTGAGCTCTTCAGAGGACAGGGCTGATGTCTGATTTATTTCATGATATGTTACTTGTTAAAATGGCTAATATGTGTTGTAAGTTTCATAAGAGATGAAGAAATATTGATTTTGAATGCCATGGTTCAGCAACATAAGAAGTGAAAATATACAGCGTCCAAGTTTGGTCAATACTGGAAATACTGGAAAATGCCTTCTATAAAATATCGAGGAACTTCAAAAATGTAATTATTTTTTGCTCCTTTGAACTGTTCTGCATCTTTTCTTATTAAACGTGTATTGATTGTGCGCTACTGAGAGACTGGTTCCAGATGATTTGGGGCACCAGTGATTATACATACTAAAGGCTTGGTTAAAAAAAACTGAGATAAGGAAGTGTGTAATTAAGGTTCCTTCTTAGTAAGTCTAATTGGTGTGTGTGTGTGATTGTGTGTGTGCGTATGTGTGTGTGTGTGTGTGTGTGTGTGTGTGGTAGCTGTAAAAGGTCCAGAACTGTAGATAACTGGGGACAGAGCATTTGTATAACTTGAAAGCATGTGATTTGGTGTCTCAGTGCAGCTGCATGACCTTCAGTCCACATGAAGCCTCCAACGTCAGTGTGTATCTGTGTTTGCTCTGCAATATTATGATAATACCATCAAAAGAAGACTACAGCTGTCATTCTGTCAGAAGGGCATTTGGTGTAGGTCGAGAATTTGTAGATTTTTAAATGTTCCCATTCACATAACTTTTTCAAATAATAATAATTTCAAATAATCTCACATATTTAAATGACTTCAAATTTGTCAGCCTCCTAAGGTGGGTGGTAGGCCTTGGTGATCACAGCACAGATGGCTCTAGCATGGAAGCACATGGAAAGTGTGCAAAGATCATGAGTTCACCTCTCCCAAGTGTCTGAAATGTTTACTATATATCAGAACACTGAGCGTCTCTGTTCTAGATTTCAAGGCTAGGTCAATAAAGTTTACTAGACCATATTTGAATGTCTCAGTAATTTCATACTCATGTTCATATGGGTTAGTGTAGACCAAGAGTGAGTTAGGCCAAATACCTTCAAAGGTTTATTAACCACGTTATAATCCTGACTAACAATCCATCTATCAACCTTCCTTTGTGATGGGGGTGATTGCCCTGAGCCCCATCCTTTAATAGTGTTCACAGATAGCCGTGCAGAATGGCTTAGTCATATTGCAATAAAAATAAATGCAATGAAATGGCAACCGATGATAAGGTAATGAAATTAACATTCAATAACATTTAATCAAATCACAGATTAAACAGTTGAAGTGTGATGAAATCTAAACAAACACACAGCAATTAAGTTTTGAAGTTAATTAAAAATCCCCTGAAAGCAATGTTGATATTGCCCAGATCTGGGCCACATCCTGTGTCTGACCTGTGGCCCATAATCCCTATGAACCTGCAGGCCAGGTGCGGTTGTCAGGGAATTTAATTAGATCCAGGTGGATATAGCTCTGACAGTGGTAACAACTGTAACAAACAGCTGTATTATAAAAAAGCCATGTAAAGTATATTACACATCCTTCAGAATGGGTGCCTAAATAGGATAAAGTATGTGGGTTCTGCTGATACCACATGCGGCCTGTATCCGGACTGTCATTCCACATGTTGTATGGTCCACAGGTAAATGTCAGACGTTGCTTAGGTTTGGGACACATTTTTTTTTATAAAATGTCAGTATCAATATCGTCATAAAATGGTCAAAAGGTTTAAGAAGGCCCAAGAACATGTGGCTGCATAAACCATGCTGTCCACACTCATGTAAACCAGCGCCTGAATAAGAGAAAAAAAAAAGAATTTGCTTTAAAATAGTCTTGGCTTCATTCACTTTTCAATAGATATACAGAAAGTTGCCAGAGACCGCTGAGAAAATGACACAGACAACAATTTGAGATGCAGACAGATGGTAGGCAATAACAAGGGGAGTGAAAAAATGTAATAAAATATCTGCAACCACAAGTTATATCCATGTAGTAGAAAAACATTTTTAAAACATCAGTGAAAATATTCTTGGTATGAGGTGACAACACTAACCATTGTGCCATCCTACAGAGTTTGTCACCCAGAAAAAAGTGATCCTCAATGTTTCTACTCTCAGTGCAGTGCATTGTAATTCTGTTTACAAGTCTTCATCACGAATGTGACCTGTTGTGCTGATGGGCTCAACTTTGTCTTGTGTAAAAGTGTAGCTCTGCCACTGCAGTGGACTTTTGCATTAAAAGCATGCATTTAACAACACTTTATATATGTACAGCAGTTCCTGTATACATTAATATTAAATCAAATTAATTAAACAAAATAGTAACATAGTACCAGATTTTTTGTGACATGGGATCTTTTGGAAACAGATTATATGTTTCTTACAATTAGCAAAATGGTCATATCTGAGCTATATATGAAATTAGTTGACATGTAAAATATATCGTTCTGCAATAAATCCACAGAATCAAACAAATGATCTCCAGTGAACAAATGGTAAATCCATCCTGTGGATGCTGAGGCTCAAGACAACTGCTTATTGAACCTATTTGATTGTCTCATTGATTTTTCATTTGAACAATTTCCTCCGGGAAAAATAAAGTTCTCTGATTCTGATTCTGATTCTGAAGCCATTTTTGTAAGCAAATTAATCATAATCTATTCTGTGTGCAATGTAGTTTGATATGAGAGCATCCATTAAATTAAATCATTTAAATTGAATCCAATTGCCCAAAACAGCAGTGTCAGTGGTCTGCTCCTAATGTACTGAGTACTATATACATATGTTTATATCTGTACACACTGTACTTATATTTTTAGCAGAAGGTCCCATCTGCAGTTATATAAAATGAGGTGCAGCAGAAGGCGGACATTATGGCCGCCACAAGACAATGGTCAAATGAGGAATAGGTGGTAATGACCCTGTAACTGCGCAGACTCTAGAAGCATTCTACGAATGCCATTCATAGTGCAGCTCTTCATGCTACACCTATGCAATTTTGGTTCAGTGATATCTATTATTTTTCTGTAAACACAACAAGAAAAAAAATCCTCAGTGAGGCTCTGCTGCCCTCTTTACATGCCAGAAATGTAGATACAATGTCTTCCTTGTGGTCAGTTGGTAACAGTGGGCCTAGATGGATTCGAACATGTTTATAATATAGATCAGGAAGGTGCACAACATTTTTCACCCAATGAAAAGCCTACGGCATGAATAACTCAGTTGGAGCCTTTACAGATATTACAGGCTGCTTTTGAAGTGGGTGCCTACAAGGCTTTCCTCTCTCATGGGGACTAATTGGACAGTTTTGACCACATGCTCACAGCATGGGGTATTCTAGCTAGCAGCAAGAAGAGCACATATTAATTTTGTAAGAACACAGTGGAATGGCTGGGTAATAATGCTCCATTCATTATGTGCCATAAAATAAAGGGTAAATCCTCACATATTTTATTTCAAGGCCATCCACTGCCAGGATTTCATTAACACTGAACAGTTTTGTTAGGTAAGGAAATGATTGAGTGGAACCACAGTAATTACATGGACAGTGACTGATGAATATTTTGAATCCACCAGGGGACATCTTCTCATTCTCAGCTGCTTCATTTTGTTTTATTTTTAAGCAAATCTTAGAGTCTGGAGTAGTGTGTTTGCCAGTTTTCTGACTGGCTACTCAGAGCTACATGTATCAGAAATGCTGCCTAAAATGGCATGTTATAACACATTGTAAGCATTAAAACAAATTTCTAAAGCAATATTTGAATGCTTCTTAAACAGCATATGGCAGTGATTCCAATCGGACACAAGACGTCTTATAGAATAAATGGCCTTGTATTAACATAATGGGCCTTAAACTAAGGTGACAAACATTTGATTTGTTTATGTGATTTACAAATAATGGAATGTTCATATAAAGGAACATGGAAAAATGAACAGGACATTGTAAATATGCCTATGTCATGTCATATCAGAGAAAACAATGAAAAGATATTTCCTAGCATTGCTGTTTTGTTTTGATATTATTTGAATGAAGCAACAGAATATATTAACATGAATGGAAATTTCTCACAGCTGAAAACAGCCTGATGTCACTTCCAAATATATTACACTCTTTTGTAAGTTCCATCTCTTTTTGTTTGTTGTCAGACTTGGATGTTTGCCATCTCCGACCCCCTGAACAAAATCCACTGCCAACTGGGTTTGCGGAGTTACACAGTTAAGTTTTGCCAGATACCCGAGAGAGATTGGCAAGTGATCAGCATAGAAAACATTTTCAGTCTTAGAAGATCAGTCCTTAGTGACTACTGGTTGCTCTAAGCTGCACAGTTTTGTTTTTATAATTATCATATTTTTACATGACTTAAATGTATCATTATATAAAATAGTTTATACAAGAATATAATGAATAAAACAAAAAATAAATCGATCCACTGTAACATCCCCAGTCTAATTTCTTGCCTAAGAAATGGAAAGGCTTTTATGTTGACTGGGGGTGAAGCACTGATTATGTTCAGGTGTTTTAGGTTTTTATTCACAGTATAAAGAGGCTCTCTTTATGTTTGTTCTTTGTCAATTCTCCCTCACTTTACCCCTGGTGTTGAGTTTGTTCAGGTTTCTGTTGGTTTTGTGTTCTCTGGCCACCGTGCCTTTTACTTTGTGTTTGAATAAAAGGAAAGCCAAAGAAAACATGGAGGTCTGCTTTTGTGCCTCCTGCTGGAGCGAGCTCAGCCTCAGTGTGACATCCACCAGGATTTTAGTATGAAGAGTACTCCAGCATTTGTCCACCTTATATAATATTCGGCACTGTATACTGTTGACTACCATAGACAATAATTTGGGCAACTTCCTTTACTTCGAAAAGAAGAACCCTGCTGACTTTATATTTACTCATGACAGAAGCTAGTGCTGAACTCTACTAATAAAGTTGCTTTTGAATTGTGAAAGATAGTATTAAAATATAAAATTGTGACCATGATCCAAATTTGAAACTAGAGTCTTCGTATTGTAACAATACAGGTCTTAGGATCGAGCACACGTGACAGAATGGCTTACCAAATGTTTTCTTGTGATGTTTTATTGATAATCTGAACATTGGAGCAACAATAAATAACAGATCCAATTACATTTCCTTTCCCTAAGGCTCTGATTTTCTCAGGAAGCTCTAGATGATCTTTGTTTCTTAATTCGCAGTGCATAGGAACAGGACTTAAACGTTAATGCTGAGGTGTTAGACTGGTGCTAGCGTATAGGACATATAAGAACAGAGCCAAATCTTTGCAAACTCTTCTCCCTCTTCATATCAGCCATCCTTCAGTCAATATGCGGAAGATCAGTTGTATGTTAATGTGAAAAGGCATACCATTCTACAGCCCTCCCACCACTGGGGAGATCTGGCCATAACTTGTCCATGTTTTGTGCTCAGTATAAATCAGTGGTACAGTTTAAACCATTAACCACTCCAGAGGCTGTTAAATCCAGAGGCCATTAAGTCACAGACTGGGAGACTCTTTGTGAACCATGGAGAAAACAGTGATGGTTTAATAAAATGCTGATTCTGGTTGTAATCAATTTGTCCATTACCTTTCACTATGATTTGCTGCTTTCCCAAAAACAAGTCATGAATCATCAGTGACCAGAAATTTCTTCGCAACCAAAATGAGAGAGCTTTCAGGCTGAATGACAGGGAGGAATTAAGATTCCAAAAAGAGCTACAGGTTATAATTAAAGAGGCCAAAAATTATTACGGAGGAAGCTGGTGAACAAAGTGAAGCCTAGAACTGTATGTGATGTGTGGAGGGGTATGAAGGACATGACAGGTTACTGACACTGCAGCTCCAACATAACAGAGGG
>JBBJLR010153534.1:0-15060 GCA_037577145.1 Brachypetersius gabonensis
CGATAAAATAATTGTCGGCGTTAAGTAAATAATGCGTTAACGCGATAATAACGCGTTAACTTTCCCAGCCCTAATAAATATATATATTAAAAAAAACATTTTTATAGTTAAATAGAAAGATGCATGTGGAAATTCAGACATCGCCTTACGAAAGTCATAAATCACGCCAAGCAGTCAAGAGAGAGGAGATAGAGATTTCCTGATTTGACTTAAAACTTCAGCATTTGGGGAAATCATAACCCAGACTTACTAAAAGGAAATTTTAAGAACATCATGTTCCCACATCTTGAAGTTTGTACAGTGAATAATTTTATAGTTAAATTAGAACAAGAATCTGTAAATTAGGCCATAGTTGGTAAAGCTTATTAATTTTTCGGTCATGTTTGCTATCTTTGTAACCCGGCGATCACCATGAACTCAAAACTACAAGTCTCAATACATAATTATGCACTGTACAAAATGTATGGAACTTTTCGGTCAACAAGAAGTCTTACCAGAGCATAAAGTAGCCGCTCCCTTTTTTCGGGCCCTGCACCCCAGGGCTGTCCCTGATTGGCTACCTGAGCAAGGTGGGGGTCTGTGTCTCTGCATGGTTTTGGGGTGAGGGTGAGGGGTGGGGGGGTATGTGCGCAGTATGAGGTCACAAAGTGGTACGCGTTTGCGCTGTGAAGACTGAAAACTGGTGCGCATTTTGTGTACCACTTTGTCTTTACGGGCTTGTGTACCATTTGTGTCAATCCCTGATTATTACAGGACTGAGCTTTGTGTTGCTCTCAGTAGGAACCGGTTAACCCAGCTAAAGCCAATATTATAAGGTTAGATGGATTGAAAAATGAATCTGCAGAGTTAATACAGTAGTGGAGTTGCATGTGCAGGAATTTTCCAGTTTCCAGTGAATATTTGTATATTTTGTTAGATATTTATTTGAACAGTAACCAGGAAACAGAGCTCATGGATTCTTGTAACTGGGGCGTTCCACTCGGTTGAATTAATTGCTAGTACTGAATTTATTTATAGGCCGGTTGGATTCTGTCAATTGCTAAAGGCATCTCTTTTAAAAACTGTATTTTGAAAGAGAATGTGACGAGCGCAGATTGCAACATGAAGCACACTTTGAACATGACAGTGTTTCTCAGCTCTAGTCCTGGAGGTGGAACACATTTTAGTGTTTCCTCTGCTTTAACAACCACTTCAGCTCAATACGTGTTTGTTGAGCTAAATCAAATGTGACTGTAGACATTATTTTACATTTACTTTATTTATCAGACCCTTTTTATCCAAACTACTGCGGGGCAGCTAGTGGCCTAGTGGTTAAGGCATTCGCACTGTGATCAGAAAGTCCAGGTTCGATTCCCAAGACCACACTGAGGTCCCCGGGCGCCGTGTTCATGGCTGCCCCCTGCCCCTCTTGGTTAAATGCAGAGGTGTTCACACTGTGTACAGTGGTGTATGACAGAATGATCACTCTCACTTTCAGTCTCCCTGGAGCAACTTGGGATTCAGGGTCGTGCTGAAGGTAGGATTCGAACCCATGACCTCTTGATCTGGAGGCAAGTATCCTATTCACTGAGCTACCGCCACCCTGTATTATTTTTCTATATTCCTGGTCGAAACCAAAAGTAGAATTTTAATAGTCATTATTTTCCACTGCCTGCATTCTTGAGTTCCAGAACACACAACATACAGCAACAGCACCACTGCAGTTACACACACTTCAACACTAGTCTACTGAACACTCAGAACCTCCACTGTTTCACAACTAAATGCACATACAGCTTAGAGGAAATGTGGACAGATCAACTGTGCAGAACTATTTTCTCTGCCCTTATGAAAATTAACCATGGTTTACTATGATTAAATAACCACAACTATGAAGTTGTATATGTAAACTATGGTAGTACCACAGCTACCATGAAGTGCTGTGGATAAACCATAGTAAAACTATGGGTAGTACCAAAGTACCATGGGGTACTATAGTAAAACTATGGTTACTGCATAAAAACCATAGGAAACCATAGTGACTTTTCTTAAGGGTGATACCCCTCTAATCTCAAATACACACACACACACACACACACACACACACACACACACACACACACACAGTAGATATAGTGGTACAATAACTGCCCTCTGTGTTGTGACTTGTTCCTTCCTCTTTCCTGTAAAGTGCTTGACGCAGAAAAAAAAGTCTCACAGATGATAAAACCTTAAGTTTTAAGGCAATGTTGAAATAGACAACAAGGCAGTCAACTCACCTTCACAGCCATGAAGCACAAACAGAAGAAAAATACACATCCACATGCTGAACAAGCACTAAAATACACTCCTTAATCAGAAAAGATTATTTCAGCTGTGCGTCCAGAGTGTCTTCCTGCTGAGCGGTAACTGAACATGACGTCCACTCTCTGAAACCACCTGACACAGTTTCACACATTTCACACCCCCCTCATGTAGTTACAGGAAGTGCAAGTTTTGCCACATATGTTAGTATGGCTGGGGAGAGAAAAAATGTATGTTGCAAGTGATCAGAAGAGTAGCTTTTAAATGTTGATAAACAGTTATGTGCCTTTATGAAAGGCATAATTTGCTTCACAACAGCTGGCCAGCTAGGCGGGTTATGGTTCGAACTGCAGTGCCACCACTGAGGTACACTTGAGCAAAGTACCGCTCCCCTAGACTGCGACCCGGCAGCCCATTGCTTCACTTGGGTTAAGTACAGAGAACAACACAGTGTTGTATTTGTATGACTATACATGTGACAAAGAATCTTCTAAACAAACCAGACATACACATCTCCAGTAAACCAAGTTTGTGGCAAAAAGAAAGGCTTGAGAAAGTTCTGCAGCAGGTGGGAAAGCTCCCCTAACATGAGGCCAGAACAGATCCTCAGGACAGATCCTCAGCTGTGAGCCCAGAAAAACTATTCCAACTATTTGTTTTGATCCTGGAATGCTCCTCAACTAGGAACCCATGAAACTTCTAAGGCTGAGGCTAGGAAAGCTTCTCAGCCATCGCCCTGGAAAACCTCCACCACAAGCAGGAGAAACTTCAGTCGTGATTCTGGGAAAGCTTTTCAGTCATGAACACAGAAAGGCATGGACGATGAAAACCTTGACAGCAAAACTGAAAGGTTTCTCTACCAGCAGGCCTGGGAAAACATCTTAACTGCACTACATGGACAAAGGTATTGGAACACACCTGCTTCTCTGCAGCATCATTAGGTGCGCCACCTACCACAGAGGAGTGTGCACAGGAGGGAACACCTTTCTGCCTGTTCAGCCGTGCATAAGGCATCATTTTCAGCATGAGAAATCGGAGGTAAGGCGTGAGAGCATGAGATAACAGTCAGATGTGTGTGTCTCATGACTCAATGTTGCTGTAGAGAGCCGTGGAAGGATCTGGCACTAAAGAGAGTGAAATAAACAAGAATAACTTCAGTTCATGCTGGATCTAATACTGATACTGGAAAACAGATGGAAACACACACATACAGGAACAGTGGCAAGACGTCTACAGTTTGATTGTAGAAAGATCACAGTCACCAGTGCGAAGGGGACGAAGGGCAGAGACTGTGGAGAATCTGCAACAACAGTCAGTGGAGAGCATCTTAAACACTGTGTGACTCAAAGACCATTGAGCATGTGAAAGGTGAAAGTGACGATTCTGTCATATGTAAATACAACACAGCACAGAGTGTGAACAGCACAAATGAGTATATTTCAGCATGAGAGTATATTTGATCAATCAAGTTTGAATTAGTTTTAGTCAAGATAATACATAATTCATAACCATTCTGAAATGCCATTAGTGTAGAGAGTTCAGTTGTACCAGTGATTGATGGAGTACTTCCATTGACCGCTGGAGTAGAAGCTGGGGTCCCTGTAAGCAGAGAAAGATCAGAATGAGTTGTGTGTATTTATAACTACAGAATGGACACAAGTGCAACATATTTTAATAGTTAACAGTACATCTGGTGCATGGTTCTATCATTGGGCTGTGATGCTTCAGAGCATAACATAGCAACAGAACAGGGAGCGATTATATCTCCCAACTGCAGATACAAAACATGAACCCTAGAGGGCACCACCACAGTAACAGTGTTTGTCCTCAAAATGTATAGTATTGTACTTTTTTTGTATAAGGAAATTATTTTGTGAGAAATCTACTGTTCATGCCTTCAAGAGAGAATCAACAGCACAGCCACATTTATATCACTAGAGGACTACTAGTTTGGGCAAATGTTCCTTGTCCTTCCACAAAAGTACGCCCATTGTGAAAAGTGAAAGTGAAAGTGACACTTTTTGGTCAGATGTGAACACACCACAGCACACAGTGTGAACAGCATGAAATTCTTCCTCTGCATTTAACCCATTCACCAAGTGCAGCAGGGGGCAGCTACGAACACGGCGCCCGGGGAGCAGTGTGTGGGGACGGTACCTTGCTCAGGGTAACTCAGAGGTGCCTAGTGGTCTTGGGAATCGAACCCAGACTTTCTGATGACAGGGCAAATGCCTTAACCACTGGGCCAACAGCTGCCAGCGCAGCCAGTGCTAAAGTGATGCATACAAATTCTCAATGCTTATTTATGTAGCTCTGAGTATATTACCTGGGGCCCAGGTGTTGGTCACTGGGCTCTATGACATTGTTTGCTGATTTAGAAGAACTGGAGGTGTGTGTTCTCCACATGTGTTGATCTGTTCAAAGACTTTGTGCTCTCAGCACCTGAAAAAGTGACAATGGCACCAGCCTGTATGATGAAAAAGACCCAGCTGGCAGATGAAATAGGAGATAGCTAAATTGATGGGACGATCAAGCAGCTATCCTAGAAAAAAGTTGCTTCTGGATTTGCCATGCATTATGTTCAACCAACCATATCCGACCAGTTCAAATAGAGTCCTGATCTAGACAATTAACAAAGTTAGAATATATGCTAGAAGTCTGCAGTATATTGACTTCAAAGCATTTGTTTTATCTGTAACTGTATTAATGTATTTATGTGGACAGAAATGCTTGAATAAACACTTTAACTTTAATATTCAGTCTGAGGTCTTGGAACTCATTCTTTATTTGACACCTGTACCATCCTGCATCCTCTTCAGTCAGGTGGGATATGAGTAGAGAGACATTTCCTGGAGAGAGAGAATTCACCAACTGAACTCTCTGCTGTTCACTTTCACTGGGTCTCACATCCCACGTGTTCCTGTCTGTGTTTTGTTTCATCCAGGTGACTCTCTCAGGTGAGGTGAGTAGGTCAGTGCAGTAGCAGGGCAGCAGTACTGACTCTCCTGTATGTGCTGTGATATCATTTTGCCCACTGTGTTCCAGAGTGCAGCCTTCAGAAACACACATTAATAAGAGATTTGTCATTTTCTATAGTTACATTGTTCTGAAAAACAAAGGGAGTGGCTCGGCAACACTGACAAACAGGATTCTTTTAGGAAGCTAAGAAATGCAATTAAGGAAACTGTAACTCCAGAAATAAGACGGTACATTTAAATGCATACTGAGATATTATATGACACTGGATTTTTTTTTTAAAACAATTATTTGTAATGTTTGCTGAATAAAAATCTACAAATGAAAGACTGAGCTGTTTTACCTTTAATAGTGAGTCTAATGCAAGTGTTTCCAGCATCTTTAACATCACACTGGTATTCTCCTCCATCCTCTTCAGTCAGGTGTGATATGAGTAGAGAGAGATTTCCTGGAGACTGATCATTAAACAGCTGAACTCTGTCTCTGTACTGATCACTCTCTCTGTCTATAACTTTCCATGTGCTGCTGTGTTTCTTCCAGGTGAATTTCTCAGGTGTAAATCTTAGCTGGGTGCAGTAGCAGGGCAACAATACTGACCCTCCTGTCCAGGCTAAGATACTCATGAATGCATCCTGATTTTCCAGTGTACCTCCTGCAGATACAGAAATGGATGAATATCACTCTCTTAAAAACATGCAGAAGTATTTTAAAGTAATATTTGACACTTGGCTCAAAATCAGCTGCTTGTTTTACTGGCAGGAGTGTTTTCCTCCTGACTGGCTACCAAACTAAGATTCCAACACTCTTGGAGGTCAGTGTGAGTAAATAGTGGGATAGTTAATAACATAAAATGGACATAAAAAGTCAACACACCCACATCAACAGACACGCGGTCTATTTTCAGCATGTGAACCACCCTGTACTTGTTCAGTGACACCACACAGCCACACTTGGCTTCAACAGTCATTTTCCAGTGAATAATTACGTAAATAGCCATAATAGCCATTTGCTCAGTTCATGGAACAGTTCTTGTAGCGAACCACTTGGCTGAAGTGTTTGTTAGTTCTGAATTTATTTCTAGGGGTTAAATGCTGCAATATTTAAAGCTGCATTTTGAAACCCAGTGTGACAACCAGGTATTGCAACACAGAAACATAATCGCAAGTTGCTGGGATTCAGACTGTTAAAAGGTCAAACCAAGATATACTGATGATAATAAACAGCAGTTACACAAAGTCTACAAACACTAATGTCTCACACCTAAATGCACATACAGCTCAGAGGAAAAGAAGTACTTTCTCTGACACCCCCTAAACACACGCACCCAATATAGTGACACAGCTGTGTCCTGGGTGTCGTAACTTGTTTCTTCCCTTTTCTTTTAGAGCACATGATGAACAAATAGATCGGAAAACTTTAAATATTCAAGCAAAGTACATACAAGATTTTAATTTTAGCATTAGGTTGCCAATACAATATCTCATCTTTCCATACAGGAGGTGCACATTGGCCTGATGAGCTGCTCAGTGTGTTTTTTCCCTTTCATGAGGAATCAAAAAATGCCCAGTTGTCATGAATTTCTGGCAAAACCTTTGTACATACTGTTAAAAACTTCATTTTACTGTGGAAAAATGTATTGGTTGGTCTCACAAAAAATGGCACATTTAAAAATCTCATGTGTACATAATTAACCTTATTATTTGATGGCAAAATGTCATATACATTCATGTAAATTTACAAGTAAGAAGCCATTCTTCATTGCTTTCGAGAAGGAGTTCAAACAATACATTTGTTCAATTAAGTACTTTTCAAAACAAAAGGCAGTTAGGACTGTAACAGCTTGCGTTAGACTCTATATTTTATGTTGTATATTGAATTTGTTGTATATCTTCTTGATGACATTAATAAAAAAACTAAATTCAAAAAAATTCAAAACGTTTTTCTCTCCTTTTCACCCTGTGAGCGCTGGGAGCTCTAGCACCCCCTACAGCCCTGGTTATAATAAGCAGCTCTACATTACATTTATGATTTAGGAGACAGTCTTACCCAGAACACCCAGTCTAATCATGTTACAGAGGTAACAGTCACAGTCTTTACAGCTGCTACAATGGTACATTTCATGAACTAACATCTGACATAAGCTGTCATTACACCTAATGAGACTATATGACATTTACAATGGCATGTTTATAGAGGAAATCAGGTTTATCCAGTTTTTCAATGGATGGTTCTTTGACTATTTGCTGTAAATGAGATGGCTACCATTTTCTCAGTATAAACTTAATCACATAATGCGAATGTTTAAAGCAATTAAAGATATTTCCCAGAACCTCAACCAAAACCAAACAAAACCTTTTGCTCTACAGAAGAACTGTTCATTTTAAGATGCATGCAGTTTTGTAAAACAACATTATCAAATACGTTCATTCAGCTGAGGAAAAACAGCACAAACCCAATTATCTGTTAAGGACAAACTGCAAAAGTGACCATTCTGTCATACGTGAACACACTAAAGCATATAGTTTGAACATTGTGAAATTCTTCCCTGAATTAAACCCATTCACCAAGTGAAGCAGCGGGTAGCCAGAAACACAGTGCCCGGGGAGCAGTGTGTGGGGACAGGATCTTGTTCAAGGGAACTTTAGTGGTGGCACTAGCAGTCTTTGGAATCAAAAGCACAACTTCCTGATCACAGGGTAAAGTCTATAACCACTAGGCTACCAGCTGCTCCAAATGGACAAAGAAGCAGTCAACTCGCCTTCAATGCCATGAATTAGAAGAAAAATACACATCCACATGCTGAACAAGAACTGCAATACACTCATTAACCAGAAAAGATTATTTTAGCTGTGCACCCACAGTGTCTTTCTGCTGTACTGTATCTGAGCATGACGTCAACACTCTAAAACCATGACAGTTTCATCATCCCCACACCCTGTGTGTAATTAATAGGAAGTGCAAGTTTTGTCGTACATGCTTTAGTAGCTTGAAGAGAGAAAAATGAACCTGAAAATGGTTGCTGCATATGTGCAACAGAAAATATGCTATATGTATAAATAGGTAATGTATAAATCAAAATAAAAATAAAAAACAACAGATAATTTAACAGAAGACCAAGCATATAGCTAGTAGCGGTAAATCACCCATGTTTGGGTCAATAAGCCTCCAGATCAGCCGACTCGAGAAATCTCTCTAGCGGAGTGCGGTTTACATTGGTCTTCAGTTGTAAACCCTAGAAAGCTCCTCATCAAGGAAAGTTTCCCCATTCAGCTACAGAGCTTTCTCGAGTCTGATGGTCAGGAGGCTTATTGCCACAAACGTGCATGGTTTGCGCCCACTAGCTGAAGAACTGTGAAAAGCTTAGGTGGGTCCAATAGCAGGGCAACTATGTTAACCCTTCTAAATATTTTAAGGCTGGGCCCAGTAAAGCTTCTCCGCCATGAACCTGGAAAATGTAACCATGAGTGGGAGAAAGTCATGATACTCGGAAAGCTTTTCACTCATAAACCCAGGAAGAGTCCTTTTTAGCCACCTCAGGAAAACACTCAAAAATAATTACTGAAAATTCAATTCAAAACAATAAAAAGAAGTCGCCGGGTTCACACCACACACGCACACTTAAAATGCAAATCACTCACACAAACATACACACACACACACACACACACACACACACACACAAAGGCAACTACGGCGTTTACTTTTAATGTATATAATCTCAGTGTTTCTTTTATTATGGTGGCTGAGCACACCGGTCTTGTATTTGTTTGCATACTGTGTTTCAGCTGACTGGTGTGCTCAGGGAAAATGATTCTGTTTGTTTTGGTCGGAGTTGTTTTGTGTATTTAGTTTTCCTTGGTGTGGACCCTAGTCAGTCCAGCATCAAGCTGATTGGTTTGTGTGTTCTATCTCCTTTTGTTTTGTAGTGCTTTTGGTTTCAGGCCCTCATGCCTGCTTGTTTTGTTATTTTCAATAAAAGAGAAAAAGTCAGAATTTGCGCCTGCCCTTATTCTGGAGATGAGGGGAAACGTTACAGTTTCTTACTACAAGAGATGAATTGTTTAATTCAGCATACATATTTATCTGTATTCAAAGAACATTACAGTACATTTCAATAATCATATTTATAAATATCAGAAAAATAATAAAAATGTATGTGTTATTTATATTGTATAAAAAAAGAAGCAGGAGGAAAAAGCTCAGTTTAAAGTGTGAAATAAACTAACTGCAGAATCTCTACTGTAGTCCCACAACTCCATCTTTATAAACTCTGTACTCTGTATTGTACTATAACCCTGAGCTACATGTTGATGTCTGTAGGAACCAGTAAAAGCAGCTAAAGCTAATATAATAATGTTAGATAGATTGGTGAATAAAACTGCAGGGTTATTACAGTAGTACAGTTGTATGTACAGGAATTTTAAAAGTCAGTTTTCAGTGATTATTTACATATTTAATTAGAACTTTATTTGAACCATAACTCCATGAAACTCCATGACTATAATTTTATTCTTTTGGTCACACAGCTTATGGATTCTTGTAACTGAGGTGTTCCACTTGACTATATTTTAGTGGAGCCATCCTGGACTGTTGGTCAGTGTATTGCGTAAGATGCTGAAGATATCACTTTTAAAAACTGTATTATGAAAGAGAATTTGACAACCACAAATTGCAACACAGCATCGTACTGCTAGTAAGAGGCAGGGCCTCAGACGACTCTCTGCTGTTCACTCTCACTGGGTCTCACATCCCATGTGTTACTCTCTGTGTTGTATTTCTCTCAGGTGACTCTCTCCGGTGTGGTGAGTAGGTCAGTGCAGTAGCAGGGCAGCATTACTGACTCTCCTGTACGTGCTGTGATATGATTTTGTCTACTGTGTTCCAGAGTACAGCCTTCAGAAACACGTTAGTATCATATCATTTTTTATATTGTTACATTGTTCTGAAATATAAAGTGAGATTAATATCTGGGGGGGGGGGGGGGGGTTACTAACCAGTTTGCAGTGTTTTATCTTTTAAATTGCTCATTTATACGTATGTAGTGTCTGATCTTGATGAGAAATGGTGTTATCTACTGCAAAACCTGACTTACTGGCAGTAAAACTAAGATAGGCCAGCATCTAGAATAAGTGTGGAAACAGAAAGCAGAAGCGGGGCATTTTAGCCCAAATGACCCCAGATCAGGTACTGAGGTGTTGACAGCTTCTGTACACGTGCCTAGCGTGTGTGTGTGTGTGTGTGTGTGTGTGTGTGTGTGTGTGTGTGTGTGTGTGAGTGTGTTCCTCATCTGCACTGACCCCAGATCAGGAACCAATGCCATGACATCATGCTGGAGTGACAATAAAAACCCCTATAAACTTGTTTTGAGCAGCACTCTCTTGTCAGAGCATTTGTGGTTGCACTGATAAAAGACCTGCTCTGTTTGACAGATATAATACATTTTGATGTTAAAAGCACTGAATGTCTCTTTACATTAAAGGTTGAAGCTTAGCTACATGTTGCTAACAGACTGCGTAACTCCACAGTGTGTAGTAGGGAGCGAGGGTCTGTGGGGAGGTCTCAGGTCTCAGAACACCACAGACGAAAGGTCTAACTTTATCACCCAATAACTATAGACTCAGTGTTTGTCAATGCAATTCACTATTTATTCCCTATTTATGTCAGTACAATATTCATTACTACTGCCTATCTATCTACCATCTTAACTTCAGCTACATCTTTTAACTGGTATGTATCACCTTCTTCACCATCTACACTGCAGACTCCACCCAGTGCTTCCTGCAGAAATTCTCTGATGACTCTGCAATAGTCAGCCTCATCACTGATGGGGACGACAGGGAGTACAGAGAACTGACCCAGGACTTTTGGACTGGTGCCCGCAGAACTACCTCCAGATCAATACTGGAAAAATCAAGGAGCTGGTGGTGGACGTCCACAGGCACAAACATCCTCCACTGCACCACTAAGCATCCAAGGCATGGACATTGAGACCATGGAGCTACAGGTACCTTGGTGTTCATTTGAACAATAAACTGGACTGGACTCACAATTCAAATGCTCTCTACAAACAGGATAGACCAGGCTGCACCTGCTACAGAGGCTCGGGTCTTTTGGAGAGCGAGGGCCACTTTTTGCAGGTTGTGCAACAACTGTCCTGTATGTTGGGACTTGCTCCTTCCTCTTTCTTTTAAAGCACATGACACAGAAAAAATATCACACAGATGAGAAAACTCAAGCAAGCAAGCATTTTAATTTTAGCACATCATACTTCAGCATATCACAATATCACATTTTCCAGTACAGGAAGTGGTCGTGACAACACAAGAGAGCATATGACATTTGCACAAAGGCAAAAAGTCATACTGTAGAACTCAATGACTCCAAATGGCACTGCCTTAGGATGCAAGTTGCAAAAGTCTGTTTGTTACATTTCTAATCTACTACAGCTGCTCCAGTATATTATATTATTGTTATTATTAAGAGGGAAAACATCTAGAAGCAAAAGCAGCCCAGCGATGAAGCAGTTTTTGGTCAATGCTGTATATTTATCTGTGACAAACTGTCAGTTAATTTTGATGCTGGCGTATTCTGTAGGTTCTCCAGTGTCCAGCTGTGTGTGTGCTGGTCTTGATGCCTTGCTGTGGTCTATAGCTGAGTACGTCACATCATCCTGCAGGAATAACACACATTATTAAACACACACCTACATGTTAGACAGAGTAAACACACATTCAGGACAGTACACACCTTTTCTTGTGTGTTTTTGTGCTTGTTTTGTAGATTTTCAGCAGCATACAGCATCTCAGGATTGTTCTGTAGAAACATGCATTTAGCAAATGAGTCAGTTTATGAATATATTAGACCACACCCACAAATAGACTGATTTGTGATTACAGGCGTACATCCATGACACAAACACACACAGTTCCACCCACCTGTTTCTGCTCTGCCTTATCAGTGGGATCTGAAGAGATGCTGCAGTAGAGCTGTGCAGAGTCATCCTGAACAAACACAGACAAACATCACTGGAGATCTGCAGGTAATGAAAGGAACAGCAGAGTTCTTCTGATCTTACCTGTGTCTCCTGATCTCTCTTCTTTTCTCTTTTACCATCACAGCTCCCAAACCGCCCTCTGCTCTGAGCTGCAGAATCAAACCACAGACCTTCACCCACAACAACTACACAGAGTTCCAAATGTTGAGTGTGTGTGTGTTTGTGTGTGTGTACACCCATGTGTGGAAAAAGTAGCATGCCTTTACCTCGGTATCTCCAGTAGATGAATCCTCCAATTACCGTCAACAACAGTAAACACACCAGAGCAGCAAGAACGAACATATTATTCTGACTGGAACGTGGACCAGGAGGGTGGGATGTCACTGCATATGAAAAAAATACATGTTTTTGTAACTCTGATTGGGGGTGGATGTGCTGGGGGAGGGCATAAGACTACCAGTTGTGTTTGAGTCATTTTAGTTGAGTTAATGCATTAAATCATAACCATTCTGAAAAGAGAGTTCAGTTGTACCAGTGTTTGTCCTGGTTCTGCCACTGACAGATGGAGTAAAAGTTGTGCGCATACTTGGTGTTCCTATAAGTAGAGAAAGATCAGAATGAGTAACTCCAGAATTGATACATGTACAATATTCTAACTAACAGTCCATGTGGCACATGGTTCTATAACTGGGCTATGATGATGCAGCCAGTGAGTTAAAGAGAGCTCCCCAGAACAGGGAGCGATAACATCTCCTAACTAAAGGTACAATACATGAACCCCTAGGGGCACCCCCTACTAACACTGCCCTGAAAAAATATACATAGCATTATACATTCTTGTCTGAAAGTGTAAAGATGCTATTGTGTCATGCATTCAAGAGAGATTTAACCTTAGAGCTACATTTTCATCACTAAAGGTCTGCTTCATTACGAAAATGTTTATTATTCCACAAACATTCCCCCACAACACCCATAATGCAGCCAGAGCCAAAGTGATGCATATAAACTCTGAATGCTCACTGATGTAGTATTGAGTATATTAACTGAGCCCTGGTTGTTGTTTATTGGATGGTGGAGCATTGCTTGCTGTCTTAAGGGAACTGGTGGTTAGTGTTCTCCACATGTGTTCAATTCAATAACTCTGTTCTCAGCAGCTGAAAAAGAGGCTGTATGATGAAAAAGACCCAGCTGGCAGATGAAATTGGGGACAGTTAAACTGAGGGGATGATCAAGCAAGAATATTAGAAAAAGATTCCTAATCTAGACGATGAACATTATAGAATATATGCTTTATTTGACTTTAAAGCATTTGTTTTATGTTTAATTATATTAATTATCCAGTTATGCATGATGAATGGTGTAGAGAATTCAATACTTTCACTGTCATTATAAATGTGAATAGAAACACTTGAAATAACACTTTACCTTTAACACTGAGTTTGAACTCTTGGAACTCATTCTTTATTTGACACTTGTACCATCCTGCATCCTCTTCAGTCAGGTGGGATATGAGTAGAGAGAGATTTCCTGGAGAGAGAGAACTCACCAACTGAACTCTCTGCTGTTCACTTTCACTGGGTCTCACATCCCAATCATCCCTGTCTGTGTTGTATTTCTCCCAGGTGACTCTCTCAGGTGTGGTGAGTAGGTCAGTGCAGTAGCAGGGCAGCAGTACTGACTCTCCTGTATGTGCTGTGATATATATTTTATCCCCACTGTGCAGAGTGCAGTCTTTAGAAACACACATTAATAAGAGATCTGTCAATTTTTTATAGCTACGTTTTTCTGAAACAGATTAACTGACACAAGGGAATCATTTGGGAAGCAACTCAAGTTAACAAATTCTTTTAATTACAAAGAAACTGTGACTTATATAGAAATTAGACCTTACTTTGATGTGCATGCTGAGTTGAGATATTATATGATACTGAACTACAAAAGTTCATGTTATAAATACTGATTTTAGATTATTTGTAATGTCTGCCTGAAACGTTATGAAGGAAAGATTCAGATTTGTTACCTTTAATAATGAGCCTAATGAATGTGTGTCCAGCATCTTTAACAGTACACTGGTAATCTCCTCCATCCTCTTCAGTCAGGTGTGATATGAGTAGAGAGAGATTTCCTGGAGACGGATCATTAAACAGCTGAACTCTGTCTCTGTACTGATCACTCGCTCTGTCTATAACTTCCCATGTGCTGCTGTGTTTCTTCCAGGTGAATTCCTCAGGTGTAAATCTTAGCTGGGTGCAGTCGCAGGGCAACAATACTGACCCTCCTGTACGTGCTGTGATACTCAGTATTGCTCCTGGATCTTTTAGAGCACAATCTGCAGAAACACATGAGAATTAATATTTCTCTTAATCCCAAGCAGATGAGGAAATTATACCCAAACACTCTTGGAGGTCAGTGTGAGTAAATAGTGGGATAGTTAATAACATAAAAATGAACATAAAAAGTCAACACACCCACAACAACAGACACACGGTCTACTTTCAGCATGTGAACCACACTCTACTCGTTCAGTAACATCAGAGGACACCACACAGCTTGTAACTACAACTGTAATAACAACTGAAAGTTCTTGTAACCACTGAAGGGAACTGGAGCTTGGCTGAAGTGTTTGTTAGTGCTGAATTTATTCAGAGTTATCCTGCACTATTCGATAGTGCTGTCCAAGACATCACTTTTAAAAGCTGTATTGTGAGTGGCTATGCTTCAGACTGTTGAAAGGGTGGAATCAAGATATGACAGTAATTTACAGGGTGGAGGGGTGCGAGGTGTGACCCCCATCACACCTCTCACCC
>JBBJLR010153575.1:0-15056 GCA_037577145.1 Brachypetersius gabonensis
TCCACCCACATGCTCTGCAGCTGCTATAATGGCTCCGCCCCCATGCTCTGGGAACTTGTTTTTCAATAACAAGCTAGATGAAACTAGAAAACTGCGGTTAAAAATTCCCTTATTTGTTTACAGTCTTTTTTTTACAGTCGTTATTCCATTTTTGCCATTAATAAAGATAAATCCGCACAAAGCAAACATATTTGTCTACTCCTATGTTAATAAGAGTATTAAAAACAGTATATTTAGTACCGACTTAAAGGTGCGATTAATCGCGATTAAATATTTTTATTTACTGACAGCCCTAGTGTTTACCTTGGTGTCTTTTCGTTGTGGAATCTGTAGTTTGGGGCTGGTTTGTGATAACAGGTAATTACACTGAAGCTGCTTCCCATTCTGAAACACAAACACACACACACACACATATACAGAACCTGCTGTACTAAATATCAACAAATACAGGAAGTTAAAGCCCCACAGACAGTGAACAAACTGTAGAATAAAAGAGATTGGATAAAACAAAAGAAAGACCCTTAGCCTCACACACTTCTTTACTCTTGCTCTTACTTAGGTGTGTTGGGAGCATTGACATCTCTAACACGTGCAGAGCAGGGGCTCAAGGACAAGATCTGATTAAGGAATGGTCTTCACCGTCCCCAGACTACAATATTCTTGGAACTGTGTGATTAAATCCAGAACTAGACTGCTAGCCATCCACTAGACATACTGGACACTATGATATCAGCCAAAGGTCTTACTAAATATATACTTAAATGGTGCCTCACTGGATGCACATGCCATATGCTTTTCAATGTTAAATTTAACAAATAATAAATGTGCATAAGAAATTGCAAAAATATGTTTCTTTTTTTCAACACTGAGGTGCTGTTGGCTTCTTTTTACTTAGAAAATTAGTCACAACCAAATTATGTCCAGGTGTGCCTGACACAACAGGATTACAAAAGAAAAAGAATTAAACCAAGTTGAAAGCAGTACCTTCAACACTCTGAAGGCCGTAATCCAGCAGGTTTTACTCTGTTCATTCTCTGCACACAGCAGTTTAAGATCTTGAGAACGAAATCTATCTCTGCTAGACTGAAACACACACACACACACACACACACACACACACACACACACACACACACACAAACATTAAACAAAACACATGAAGACAATGATATCTCATGTAACATGTAAATAAAGGTAAAAGTGCAGTAAGTACATTTTCCCCTAATACGCATTGGGACACTGATTTCAGGTCGGTGTTGCAGTGTTACCTTAATGCAAAAGGTATGTACTTTAGGGGAGTTGTAAAATTTTCTACTGTTGCACACTGTATACACACTCAGATCCTCCAGATCAGCAACACACTGCAGGTGCCGAGGTTCCTGAACACACAAACATACAGAAATATAATTATACATAAACGCACATAACGTACGCAGATACGGGCAGCAACAAGTCAAACCAAAAGTGTCTGTAACACTTAGCAATGTGAACAGAAGGAGACAACTGGCCAGTTAAAGTAATCATTGACATGTGAGGCTTGGAGAGGAGAAGTGGACCAAGCTCTTTCAACGTTAATATCATCTAAGCACAGTATATTTTGCGGGGAATAATGAGCCGAGTCCAAATGCAATTCGGAATATTTGCTAGATAGCAGTGATGTTCTTCCCCGTAATTGATTTGCCTTAGATTTTCACTGAAAAGAAGAAAAAAAAAAGATTTTCATTGGTCAATTTCTCAAAACAATAGAAACTGGACTCTTCTCCTAAAGGCCTCATATGTGTGAAAAATGTTTACTTAATAACTTACTTAATATCATAAACTATTTTAATACTTTAAACACACTGGAATGCTGTGCATGTAACACAGACACAGCTTCATGTTGGACAACTGCAACAGTAGTAAACAACCAGCTCGCATGTACAGGGCATCCTTTTAATTCAGTTTGGACTAAAATAAACCCGTTCCTTGACTAATCTGAGTCCAACTCTTTATGGAAAATGATGGGTGCGCTATGGTGTACTATAATTACATATTAATTTCATCTCAGTCTTCTGATTACATGGAGAGGAAGTGAGTTCAACAACTTGAAAGTACAAGGATGATCAATAACAGTCTCTTTATTTGCAGTACCTGCGTCGCCAGAACGTCTTAAATAAAATGTCCTAAACACCTCTGGTATCATCACCAAGGCAGAGGAAAACATGCAGGACTAAGCTGCCAAACTGAACAGGCCTAAAGAATTATGGTGCTCTTTAATTAAAAATATAATGGAGACACTAAGTGATGGGTAGAGTAAGAGACTGGAGGTGTTATATAACTCATATACAGCTTTTCATATATCAGTGGAAGCCCTGGCATATGAGTAATATCGAGTGTGTGTGTGTGTGTGTGTGTGTGTGTGTTTGAACCTTAGATGACCCCTTGGTTGAACAGTAGAGTCCAGATTGGCGTAAAATGAAGTAAAGTCTCTTCCAGGACTTCTTCCCTGCTTCTCTTAAATGGAGATGCCCCTGAATTTCTGGACATGAGCCGCACTTTAACATATTCTACACACAAACGGAGAAAAGAGAGAAAAACAGCTGTAACAAGAGGCACTCAAAGCTAGATTAAAAAGAACACATTTCTATTATGTAACATGTCTCTGTCTCTGCAAACACCAACCTGGACAATCTGTGATG
The DNA here is from genome assembly GCA_037577145.1 of Brachypetersius gabonensis. Lineage (NCBI taxonomy): Eukaryota > Metazoa > Chordata > Actinopteri > Characiformes > Alestidae > Brachypetersius > Brachypetersius gabonensis. Next base: position 2,679 of record JBBJLR010153575.1, read on the forward strand.
AGCTCGTTCCTGTTTTAGCATCAGTGCTGTCTGAGATCATGTTTTCTGGGAAGTACTGCTGCATTATTAAGATAAAAAAGTGGACAAGTTGATATATCAGCCCATAGCACCTGATTTACAGCACTTTTATATTCTTTAAATCTTTCAGTGACTGCTCACACCCTGTGAATGAGGACCTGTCATCCCGGAAGAGGATCTGCCCATCATGAAAGAATCTTTCATCAGGGGATAAAGATAATCGCTTTAGATTTGGTTTTGTTACTAAGGGGACAAGTAGCTCCAAACCAGGCCAGCATAATCCCTGCCACAGCACGAAAGCCATTGCACACTGCTGTTAAAAAGCACTTATTTGTTTAAAATGTTTGCAGAATGTTACTGCGCGTTTGTTCATACAGCAGCACTACTTTTGAATTATTTAATTTTGGGTATAACAATGTGATTATTTGCAGAAATCCATGCGATTAATCCCGATTTAAAAACATTAAATCATTGCCCAGCAATCTCATCTTTCTCTTACATGGAAAAGCTGGTGTCACTTTAGTCATTGTTCCTCTCCGCCTCCATTACTTCCATTTCAAACTCAATAATAACATAGATGTCTTCCTCCTTTTCGTCTTGATACAAAATGAAGTTCAGCAAGGCCTGCTCTGTTTTCTACATGCCGAAAGCCTGCTGTGTGTTTAACTCCTCAATCACACAGTCCATCGATATAGAAGCATCTGCTCTTATGTTTCTACACTCTTATGTTGTTCCACAAGTCTGTGGTTCGGTTTGGAGGGTCGTGAGGAGAGACACGGCTGGACAAACCCAGACCCCCTCCCCCGCGGACTCGACGCGGAGAAGATATGGAGAGGAGGTGACGGGCCGTCACGGTTCATGAGAGCCCTGGAGAAACTGGAATGACTCGGTTGTACGGTGAAGTGGGAAAGCGCTCAGGGTTATTTGGAAATAGCGTGTTTTTCAGGACTGAGTTACAGAGAAAGCGCCTGCAACGGTCGACTAGAAACTGTGGCTGCCTGAGAGTCTGAAAACATTCCTTTCAGGCCTGACCGAAACACAGTAGCCTACTCTAAAGCATTTAAAGTTCTTATAGTAACACATTCATAAAATCAACTGTGAGATGAAGCGAGCTGTCTCTGTTCCTACCGCTGTTTTTTTGAAGAAATCATACTTGGCGTAGTTTTTACGAAAGAGCAGTTTGGTGTCGGCTTCTTGTGGCCAGGATGACTGCACCTGCAGCACCACTTCATGGTCCTCCAGGCAGCGTTCTGAAACGGCAAAATCAGCCACATAAACTCAAAGAAATGCCAATAAATAACCTTTTTTGGGATGGGGAGGTCAGATATATCAGGACGGTATTCCTCTTTTTTAATTCCGCCACTAGAATGATAGTTGCACTTCATTGTCTAAGGTAAATATTGACACCCACTTTGGACACAGGACTATTGCATAATTTACAGGATGGTTCACAACTTGCATTTGGAGTGTAAAGGGCTAACAGGCTCTGGGGTAGCCCCTGTATATAAAATCAATCCGATCTGGGAGCAGTTACAAGCCGGTTGGTCAACATCAGTGAGACAGAGACTTATGGCTGAATAGATTCAAGCATCTGCACTTTAAAACGAACACGGAACCTGCTGTATACCATATGCTCTCAAGACAGATTAGAAACAGTAATATAACAGTGTGGTGTTACTTTTACTGGTAACTGGTGACAGATAACATAAGTTTATTTTAAAGAGAGCTAATTGAAATAGTCTTATGTTAGTCTTATGGTCAGACGCTCTGTTTACAGCTACACTGACCACCTTTTGCACATTGCTTCTATGATTTTGGTGGGCAGCATCACACTGATTGTTTGCATGCCAGTCTGTTAGAGCTAGAAAACGTTACCACAACAATAGAGTTAACATTGTCCTGTTTTTAAAAGCCATTCAAGAATTTAGCTGGAACTGTCTGTGTTGCTCCAAGCATTGAGACATCACTAGTTTGAGCCGTGCTAGTCAGTTAGTTCAACTCCAAGCATGTTCATCTGTCCAATGCTTGTGTTAGTGGTAGTTCTGTGAATAAACTGACGTTTCCCTCTATACTCTATTTTATTTACAGCATATTTTATACAGCATTTATACCAAAGCGACTTCCATTCCCTACCTACAGGGGGCAGTCTCTCCCTGGAGCAACTTGGGGTTTAGGGTCTTGCTCAGGGACCCAGTGGTGGTGCTGAAGGTAGGATTCGAACCCATGACCTCTTGGTCCAGAGGCAAGTATCCTACCCACTGAGCCCCTCCACCCCGTATTTTACACATTTACCTTAACTATGACCTTGAAACTGACAGGGCAAGACATGAATAGAGAATGCAGCTCCTACTGGATGTGTTTACATTGGGGAAAAAAGTGTTTGACTGTAAAACTATATTAAAATGTGCTTCATATCAAAGTCAGAATCATCAGAGGAGGAAACTGCTTCTTACGTTTATTAGTGGAGTTCAAGAAACAGCTTAAAGATTTCTGCGTGTTTTGCACAGAAACATCTTGAAATTATAATCTATATTCTTTCAATTCTTTGATTTGCAGGCGTTAATAGTATATTGCTAGGACAGCAGAAGTGGTGAGATCCAGTCTTACCCAGCCCTAGTGTTGGGTGCTGCTCTATCAGAGACCAGTTTTCTTGGTCTGTGCAATGAGCCGCCTGCACCAGAATGTAACACACATCCCGCACCGTTGTCCCCGACGACAGCAGCAGTGAGCGACTGTGAGAGTCTTCCCCAAACACTCTCACCACCTACACACACACATTCAAACAAACAAGGTAAGCTATCTAAAAAGCATGATCACGGGTGGTGGTGGCATAGTGGGTAGGATACTTGCCTCTAGACCAAGAGGTCATGGGTTCGAATCCTACCTTCAGCACACCACCAATGGGTCCCTGAGCAAGACCCTAAACCCCAAGTTGCTCCAGGGAGACTGTCTCCTGTAGTTAGAGAATGGAAGTCGCTTTGGATAAAAGCGTCTGATAAATGCCATAAATATAAATGTAAATGATCTGCATTGAGCACGCTGACTCAGACATGACTGAAGCGTATCCAACAATAAAGGCAGCAAGCTATAACTTCCACATGCTGAGCCACACGGCAGCAGTTACTCTGAATGCAGACTCTCTACGTTTCCGCAGAATTTGTCGCTTAAGCCGATGAGAGACGGTGAACTGCTGAGAAACTTCTAGATAATTCTACAAAGGTATTGGATGGAACCAGGAATGACAAAATCCATTACACAAATCTTTGCGTTACTATCATAAACAACCAGAAAGAGACTACAAGTGATGAGTAAAATAATCCGGAAAACAAAAGTTGCAGCTAAAATTTGACCTCATTTGTGAGCCACCATTCAGGTTATTAACATGAAACAGTCTGAATGTTTCCTTCCAGAAGGTTCTTGGGTGGATCTGATCTTTAGCACAAACGTGTGTTCATACCAGCTCGAGTGCATAAAGGCAAAAACTTTATACTTTACTTTAAAATATGATGTAAACTAACACAATTTATAAATAATGCAACTTTAAAGCTTTTCTACTAGCGGTGTCAGACTTTAGCACCCCACTCTACTTCTGCGTCAACTTTGCATTCAAGCTTTTAAAGGCTTTAAATTCCTCAGATTTGCTCAACAGTTCTGACCGACTGGGTTTCCCTCTGAATGATGCACACCACTGTCAATGAGTCGAACTCTGGGTGGAATCCTTCCTAAATGAATGAATAGAGCAAAGGTCTCTAAACATATTGCTGACAAGACAAACAGAAACCAAGAATCAGTCAATATTTTCTTTGAGAAAGGTCACAATGAATCATCTAGAACTTGTGTCTGACTCTTCACTCCAGTCCTTTCTCCTCTTTGGCAGTTATGATTCATTAGAGACAGAAACGCCTCGGACTAGTTTTCTTTGCATGGCATTGTGTAACAGCTGTGTGGGCACCAAAGAAAAAGAAGAAATGCAAAGAAGGAAGGGAATCTATTTTTACGGCCTTTCAGTGGGCTCATGATTCAATACAGCGCCGGAAAAAAATGAGAGACCACTTTCTCAGGTTTTATCTTTGATTGTATTGAACTCAACAGCTTTCCCTTCGTTTCTAAGAACTTCTCCTCATTTCCGAATAAAACTATTGTTCTTTAAAGCATTTTAATTTGAAAGAAAATGGTAATGCATCAACATAAGAGAAACGAGAAATGTTTACAGAACTTGAATAATTCAAAGAAAACAAACCTTGTTCTCTCTTAAAGAAAATGACAATTATTACATCTGAGGAACTTCTAGAACTGGTCTCAGTGTGAGAGGAGAGCGTCGATTACAGCAGTGTTTCATACATTTCCTCATTAAATAAGATGGGATTCAGCTGATCACTAATCAGTCCCTCATAAACAGACTCTGGCATGGACTGGTTGTAGAAATGCTGATTTACAAATAAACTGCAGTGTTCTCTTATTATTTCTCGAGCTGTATTGTCACGAAAAACAGCACAAAATGCTACTTCTGTGGGTTTTTTAGGAAGATGGTATTTAAAAAGCATGTATTCTGAGTGTGTGTGTTAAGGTTGACTTAATTTAAGCTGTTTTTCAGGTAAGAAACAGTTCTGGACGTCTTAAGCTCTGATGTACGCCGCTCTGGATAAGAGCATCAGCCAAATGCCGTTAATGTAAATGTAAATGTAGGCTACAGCAGTAGCTCTGCAGGAGGGTGCAGGGGGGAATGGAAAGGTTTCATTTGTCTACTTTGCAATTCTGCTCTGTGTTAGTTGGGCAACTGGTGGCCTGATGGTTAGGGAGCTTCCCCTGAGGTCAAAAGGTCATGGGTTGCATGCTTTTTTCATCTGGTTCCAGATTTTAAGAGCATTTATTACTGTAAAAGTAAAAAAAATTGCGATTGGGGTGGCAGACTTGGTGTCTGAACAGAGTTAAGCTGGGAGAGAAGACCTGCTGTTCTAACTCTACCCATGCTAAACCAGAGAGAGAGCCCAGGTCTCCAGTCCTGTCCTGCCAGTACATGACGGCCAGCCCAGTAATAAAGCTGGAACTGAGGGAGGCCCAAAGCGCCCAAATGTTTAGGCTTGACCAAGTGTCATTTGGATATTCTAGCACTCTTGTAACCCCAGATAAAAGGCATAATAAGGGAATCAAGAGTCTTATAAATGACTTGGGTAAAAAAGTGGCAAGCCCTGAAAAAAAAGATGCAGAAATCCAGAAGGAGTCACCCTTCTGATGGCACTGTCATGGACAGCGAGAGCAGCCGCCCGTGATCAATGCTCTTTTTAAGAGAATCAATCATAGGTAAGAAATTCAATTGATAAAGAAATCTGGGATTTTTTGAAACATTTATGCCGAGATATTGAAAGAAGTCTTGAGTGATTCTGAAGGGGAGGCTGTTCAATAAGTGGGTATCGAAGTTATCAGTTATGGGCATGAAGCAGCCTTTATGGTAGAGCCAGACAGCGTCCAAAACACTTAATCAGATCCAATAACAGTGGGAGAGATCATTCAGTGTCAGATAAATATAAAATCACATCGTCTGCATATAATGGTATCTTATGGACCAACAATCCTATTTTTATACCTTTATGATGTCAATAGAGCTAGAGGTTCTATTGTAAGGGCAAACAGTACGAGAGTGAGAGGCCACTCATCTGCTCAAATGCCTTTTGGGCATCTAGTGAGAACCGCACAGCTGGAAGAGGAAGGATGTTGACTGTACAGGATATTTGCAATAATTTTATTATTGTTAAAATAGAACAATGTTTCTAACAAAACAAATAATTGAAGCAAAAGTGCTTAGTATTAGTATTATTACTAGTATTAATACATGTACATTATAAAATTACTAATTAACTAATAAAATACTAGTTCTATATTATTTTATTAGTAAATTAATTGGTAATATTAATAAAATATTTTAAAATGTTTTTATATAAAAAATGCATTTTAAACAAAATTTCATTGTTGTAATCTTTTACATTTTTACATTTTATTTTACGTTTATATTTATGATCTTTTTTGGAATAATTTTTTAATTTAACATTTGTAATTACTGTAATTTAAATAAATTTTTTGTTCTTAAATATAGAACATTCGTACTGTAATCATTTTTTCATTATCCTTCTTCGTACCACATAAATAGTAATCATAATACTACTAAAAGATAACTATAAGCTTTATTTAATTACTGTAAAAAAAAAAAAATATATATATATATTTTTTTTTTTTTCTTTCCTGGACTGTCAGTAACACAGATAACTGTAAAAATATATTAAAGGCAGAAGTAGTAGTAAACTTTTAATTATGAATTTCTTACTGTTTACATTTTTCTTATTACCCTTGATTATAACTAACACACATGAATGATTACTACAATGGTGTTATTATTACTATTAGAAGTATTCTGAGAATTAAATGTTTTAATGAAAATGTGATAAAAATTTCTACCTTAGTTTAGTACATTTTTTTCTTAAAGGCACTTTGTTACACGTTGCTTTGGAGGAAAAGAGAGAGAGACAGAAAGAAGGAAGTTCATCTTTTCAAACTAGATGAACCAGTATTTCTGAGCAGTTACTCAGACACACACAATCTGACAAAACACACAGGTCTGGGTACACACCTGCCCACACACAGCTAGCTCATCTCAGAAACTGAGTGAACTGTGTGTGACCAACTACTTTCGTGAGGAAGGGAGCCATTTAAACTGAATGCCTTCGTGGGTGTGTGTTTGTGTGAGCACCCTTATCGTTGCACTGGACCTTATTGTGCCTACTGAGGGCTTTTCCACCACTCACCTAGTCCACAAGCTGCTTATTTATTCAGTTAGTTAGTTAAAGAGTTATTTCATTAGTTAGTTAGTTATCAATTTACTAATTACTAATAAAAGCTATTCGTAATTTCTCTTCCGTTTTGCAGGGTTGGGCAATGTGTGGACTCTCTGTTGCTCTATACAGTTTGCTTGATGAACCTCTGTGTTCAGAAGAATTTGCATTAGAGACCTTTAAAACATTTTAAGTTATAACACAGAAGTTTAAAAATAATTTCAGAAGATTAAAACCTAATTAATGACGATGTTGCATGTCACATTCAACCACATACTACATGTCAATCAAGTTGTAAACAACACGTTCCTTTCGTTTTCTACCTGCCTGCCTGCTCTCAAGTGTTTGTATTGTGTCTTAACAATGAGGGTGTTTTGGAGGTGATCAGCACAGGACAGTGTAGACTTGCGAACTCCAGAACATCAGAGATTGGGTAAATCGGCTCATTATTTAACATAAAGCCACACTTACATGACTGTCTTCATCAGAGGGGGTGGCATTTCCTACCAGGGAGCCGATCCGAATAGGGGAGTGTGACGGACTGCAGAGCTCGGGGAAGGGATTGGGTATGGAGGGCATAGATGAAGGTCTGAGTTCCCCTTTGAATCTGTAAAACAGAAAAATAATTTTCAATAATAATAATAATGACGAAACCTACGCCTGAAGGATCCTGGACTTTTTGAGCCAAAAATGAAACTGGCAGCAAGTTTTTTTCCCTTGCTCCCTCTATATCTGGGACAATGACTTCAGGATTCAACAAAGCATTTAAGATGTAACAAAGCCAAAAGAGTTGATGGTGGCTGTGTGTTCGCTGTGGGAGAAGGAGGGTTGAAAGCTACCCATAGTTGTTCCTGATTGCCAGAGGCTGTGATCGTTGTGTGGAAAGGTGGATGGACATTAGGGAACTCTTGGCTGGAGACGTCTTGTCTCTAGTCTATGCAGCAGTGTCCTTGAAAACCTCCGTCCAGCGGCGGCCCACATGAAGTCTACGGACAAAGAAGATGAAAAAAGCTGAGAGTAAGAAAGATGTTGGGACTTATAACGATATAAAAACAGTATTTCAAAATGTCAAAATTTGATTCCACATCTATTTAGTAAAGGGGGGAAATTGGGAACAAGAAATAGCAATAGAAACAGCAAAGTAACTGGACTTTGTGCTCGCAGATATGAGTCTTTATCATTGGTCTAATTTGCTATACAGTGGTGAGTGGCTCGTCTGGCTTAAGTGAACTATCGTAGCTTTGGATTTCTGTCACTCTAGCACTACTACATTACTACACTACATTCTTGTCTCTCCTGCAGGACCTTTATTGTCTATACTCCTATGAGCAAATCACCAGTTTCTTAGAACTGAAACTGTACAGTTGGGAATGGCCTGTTGAAACACACTACAGTTTCCGTCACCACAGAACAGGCTTGACTTGAGCTTTTCAACTCCCAGATATGAGTTTTTCAGCAGAACCCCTGTGTGGGACTGTCTGTGTTGCCTCTTTGCTAAGCTAACAAAGTACCTGAGCTGGAAATACCACACAATTGGTCTAATTTTATCTTTTGTTCTTCTAACAGTTATTCATCTTCCCTCCCTCAGATTTGAGTCTTTATCATGTAAACATAAGATTAAGTCCTGATTTAAGACTGTGTAGCGATTCACACGCTAACAAAGCTAAAGCTAGTCCTACCCACTATTCCACCACCACATTAGCAGCCTGCTAATCTATGATGTTTACTGTGGTCATTCTTAGAGACAGTAGGCAAAAGTATGAAAAAAGTATTTAAAAATGGATAGTGCCTTAATCTAGCTCAGAGCTGTTATAATCATTCATTACGTTCACATTCATGGCATTTATCAGACGCTTTTCTCCAAAGCGACTTTCATTCCCTACCTACAGGGGGCAGTCTCAGGGTTAAGGGTCTTGCTCAGGGACCCAGTGGTGGTGCTAAATGTAGGACTCGAACCCATGGCCTCTTGGTCTGGAGGCACGTATCCTACCCACTCCCGGTGGACACTGGGATAATCATGATTCCAGTGTTGTTTCTTGGTTTTTGCCAAATATAGAAACTGTTCTATTTTACTGGAGCTGCTGTGGTTGTTTTAATTATGTCAAGGAAAGGCAAAATTAAGGTAAAAAATTCACCATGGTTTCACAACATGTAGCAATACAATCACAGTATAGTACTTTCTGCTCACAGCTGCCCTAATATTTCCCTGAAAGTTCAGCCAAAGTGAAGCCTCCAGTTATAGCACTTCACATCTCAAAACAAAATCAAAACAAGAAAACCACATTCTCTGCCAAGAGCAACAGCCAAGTGTGTCGGCGGTCACACCTTGTTGGAGTGTTTGTCAGTAAATCACGCAAGCAACTAGACAGCCCAGTCAGGACAGGTGACTGGCACACACACACACACACACACACACGTCATGTCATAAACACACACGGCCAGATGGATGTCAACACGCAAGCTGTAACAATTAACTGACACACTGACAGAAGGAAGAAAAAAACAAACGCAATATCCTCATCAGTCTCACCCCATCAGTCAAAGTGAGCTCCGTAAATCTCCATGTCTGACTGAAATACTTCTCTACAAAGTTTAATGTGACTCCTTTCGTCACTACATAAATAATCGTATTTGGTTTATATGCTTTAAAAGGTGTTTTCTCATATCTCTCTCATATCTGCCTCTTATGCTCTGAAAGCATTCTCTGATGAATTTACCAGTAGAGGTGCTCTAAAAACCTCAACAGTCATCTGAAGTCACCATTCAGTGATACAATTTCTGCTTGAAATCTGAAATAAACAATACAATGTAAAGTTGTTAATCATTTTTGAACAAGCCACATATTGAGAAAAAATTATGTTTTTCTCAATATGTTCATTTTAGCAAATGGACAGTATTTGTGCATTAAATTGTGCAGAAGTGTGTAAAAAAATATGTTGTTTGACTGGGGGTGCCTAAACATCACTGTTGGAACAAATCGCTGTATCTCCAAAATACCAACTTTACAAGAGAGGGAAAAACGTTCAGAACTTATTATGGAAGTTAATGTGAAAAGAAGCATTGCCCAAATACTTTTTGACCATTTAAGCAGTTCATTGTGGCATTTTAGGCAGTGTAAAATTCAGCTAGTGATATATATAAATCATCATTTAAAAGGGCAAATATATATATATATTTATATATATAAAGGGCAAAAACACAAATGTGGGCTCACAGGAAAGGTCTCCTGGAGATCTACTGAACTGTGGAGTTTGAAGTGTCCGAGTGCTTTCACCGTGGAGAAATCACACTTGGAGCGTGGGGCTCAACCCTGCCCTGAGTCCCCTTGTGTGAAAACATCCAGAAAAATATATTTGTTGCTACAATAGACTCTTTATTTCTATACAGAAATTGAATGCAGTTGTTGTCCATGATCTGCAGACAGTGTATTCTTTTCAGACAGAAGGTTTGTCAGCTTAGGGCCTCCTACACAACAGTTGTGCACAATGACATCATGGAGCCAGTGAAGTAAACAGAAAGTGCCAGACTCATTAAGCCATGGTCCTGAAACAGGACTGATACTGAACTGCCTGAAACAATGAAGAGTCACTGCAGGTGCTGCTCAGCAGCCAGACAGACATAAATAGCTCAGATGAGGAAAAACTGCAGAAATACTACACAATGTCACAAGCAAACATTTCTACAATATGTTTATCACAGACTTAACCAGCCAGAAAAGAGAAAAACCATGAATGATCAGGATAAATAATGTTCAGTGATGTTCAGTGCTAGATGTTGATAAGGGTTTCTATTGTATTATCTAAGTAGCAATTTAAGTAATGAATAATTTCCTTAAGAAATGATATCATAAGCCAATTAAATAGATTTAAAGTGACATATTTACACCCCAAAAATTAAGGCACGTGAACTTAAATGACCCCAAGGGTCCCTTTGAACATACCTCAATATAAAACATACTTCACAGCACCATGTGTGTGGAAGGGGTTCAGAAATTATTGCTGACGTTTTTTAAACTGCATGTTCTTAAAGGGCTTAAAACAAACCAAGACACAATGGGAATTCATTATAATAATGAACAAATCCACCTAGAAACCCAAACTTTGGCCTGATTAGTGAAATAAAAAGGTAGCAGGTTTCCAACAGAAAGTGAACATACCGTGAAGGCTCAGGCCGTCCTGTGAGTCATTCCTGCGGCTGCTGGTGAAAGAGCCTGTTTGTTGTGTGACTTCTGTAGTTTTGCTTGCTGAGGACACGCCTTGCTCACAGGGGCAGGACAGGGGCAGGACAGGGGTATCAGCAGGTGAGCCGGTGAGAGTTCGCTCGCTGGTTGTCGTCACTCAAAAGGTGTGTAGGAGTGAGGGATCTGTAGAAAATACCTGATAAAACGCAGGGTGAATTCAGGTTAATGGGACACCAGCGTCTTTGTCTTTGCCTCACCTAAAGGCGGCTGCTTTGCTGTACCTGCTGAATTTATTTCACTGAATATCAACACAAACAATGGAGCACTAAAATAAAGTTTTAAAATGTACCCTTCACTCCATTCAGTCCATACAGCTCTAGAAAAATCGAAGAGACCACTGCAGTTTGTTTTGAAATCAGCATCTCTATGACTATGATAACCAGTCCAGTCCAGTGTCTGTTAAATTCCTACACAAGCACCTCATTCTGCATCATAAGGTACTGATTAATGATTATTTAATTAGGTAAAGTATAAAAACACTGCTGTAATCAACACTCTCCTTTTACAGTGAGACCGGTTGGTAATTACTGGTAATTACTGCCTTTAACTCACTTCTAGAGTGAACAAGGGGTTTGTTTTCTTTGAATTGTTTAAGTTCTGGAAACACTACATCAATCTTCTTATTTAGATGTTTTGTCATTTCCTTTAAAAGGATGCTTTAAAGAACAATATTTTTATTTGGAAATCAGGAGAAATATTGTCAGCAGTTCTTGAAACTAAAAGTTCAAAACTTGCACCTTTGAAAGAAAAATAAAGTTTTTGCAGTGGCCTTTTATTTTTTACTGGAGCTGTGTATGGAAATTAATTCTTCATTTAGCCTACTGCAGTTTAGCTCTGGCCATTTACAAACGAAGCTATAAGAAATATTTAAGTCCAGACAGCCAAGAGCAATAATGAAACCAGATCAGATTTCAGATCATTCACAAAATGCAGGCCTCAAATCACTGCAACAGTGATATTTGTGCATAGACAGATGTTATCAGGGGGAAAGGGGGTTGAATAAAGACCTTTTAAAGGATTGTATAAAGGTAAACAAACTGACTAATATACACTATATGGACAAAATCATTAGGACACCAGACTATTACACCAACAGGGACTTTAATGACACAATATTCAAATACACTTTAGACTTTAATACGCAACTAAAACTAAAACTGCTTCCACTCTTCTTGGAAGACTTTCCACAAGATTTTGGAGAATTTGTCTCCATTCATTCTTTATGAGTTCAGACACTGATGTTGGAGGAGAAGGTCTGGATCACAATCTCCGTTCCAGTTCATCCCAAAGGTGCTG
>JBBJLR010153639.1:0-15053 GCA_037577145.1 Brachypetersius gabonensis
GAATAAAAACCTTTTTTGTGAGGAATAACAGCCAATTGCTGCTCATTTTAAGAGGCCTTTCATGTTGCATAACCCACAATTGATATAGTTGTTTGCTAACACAAAAGTATGATTTACCCGATTACTCGATTAATCGATGAAAAAATCAACAGAATACTTGATTCCAAAAATGTTTGATAGTTGCAGCCCTAGAGTTTAAAGCTAAGAGAGTATCTCTGACTGTTAACTAGGTACTAAAGACTGACTGGAGTTGAACGGTGAGAGTGTGTGTCTGAATGAGGGTCTAATAACCGTGCACTGAAGGGCCTGACTCTGTTAACTGGGCACTGGGTGTGTGCCATGTGAACCCTGCGCGTTTGTGCTGCTTCTATGTGTCAGATCAAAATTCAGGAGGAGGATTTAGCTAAATATAAGTGATGTTGTTTTTCTGTTTGTCGTTTTACTTCTATTTTCATTGTGGTTTAATTAAAAAAATCTATTGTCATACTTTTTTATTCTTTCTTGTTGTACTGAGCATATTAATGACCCTTCTCAAATTAAAACTGGTGTTAAATGCCAAAAAAACTACATTCAAAACTAAAAAACTCTTTCAACATTAGATGGTACACAACTAGAAAGAGTAACTTCTTACAAATATCTTGGAATCTGGCTTGATGACAAGTTGTCATTTGGAGTCCATATAGAAAGTATATTGAGAAAGCTTCATCCTAAAAGTTTGTTGTTTTTTTTTACCGTTTGAATAAATGCTTTCCCTTCACTGCCAGAAAGCGATTAGTACTGAGCACTATCCTATCGGTATTAGATTATGGTGACACATATGAACACATCACTGTAATCTTTATGACATGGTGCAGAGGACATCACTGCACCTTAGAAGGAAATCTCACTGCCTAGTATTTATTGCAAAGGCTTTAATGGGTAAACTCCATCAGTACATGTGCAATCTACTGACACTTCGCACTAACACTTACAGAACACATTCATCAGTAAAACTCCTTCTTCTTTCTCCAATAACATGGACAGAGTTAGGCAAAACCGGGTTTTTTTCGGTTATTGAAAATATTCTAAATTTGAACTCCCTACCCTCGAAATGTCTTCAAAAATCTTTTAAACTCAGTTCTTATACAACAATGCCATTGTTTTTCAATTTTTTTTTAGTCCATATATCCATATATTTTGAATTTTTCATTCTTTCCTTTTTTCTTGTCAATAACTTTCTCTGTTTCTTTTTGACAATTTGAATTCCCATGTGCTTGTCCTTTTAGTCTGTGTTTATTTAATTGCATTTTTGGAATGTCTGTATGTTTACGTGTGTTAAGATTGCATGTTCTATGTGTATATATGTTGAAACTTTCTGACTTAGTTTCTGCCACCTTGGCCAGGACTCCCTGGAAGCATATAAGCAATTTCCAATAATATTTTCTGATTCTGGTTTTAAGCTCCTCAGTAATGGCCCTCAGCTGTTGCTTGTTAAGTGCTTCTAGCCATGGGAGACATGATGATCCCACCCTGCACTGACCTGTTCTTGGTAGGTCCATCACCCAGATACTGAAATAGTGGGTGAGTTGGGGATTCTGCACCTTGGAGAGTGAGAGGGAGATCTGTGGACTGAGGTGTGGGCTTGGTGACTGGAGTAGCAGCTTTATTAGCTTTTAATAAGACTGTTGGGCTGCATTCTGAGCTGCAATAATGCCTTCAGTCTCAGGTACTGAAACTTGAGCAACAGCAAAAACTATGGCAGGCAGGGGACTAGAGAAGGTGAACCTTCCGATGAGGACAGGGACAGTGGAGAAGTGACAACTCCAGCTTCAGGCTTTGAGACTGGAACAGCAGTACCTATGTTACAGCCTGGACCTCTAGACTGGTGACACCTTTATGTGTAGAGGCCTCAGGAACATGGACTGAGAGTGACTGAAGGTAGCATTATACTTGACATGAAGGTCTTAATGCCTGCATCTGGACCAAGAGGTCATGTGTCCAGATCCTACCTTTAGGATGCTACAGCTGGGTCCCTGAGCAAGGCCCTTGACCCCAAGTTGCTCCTGGGAGACTGTGGTTAGGGAATGGAAGTTGCTTTGGATAAAAGTGTCTGATAAATTCCATATTTGTAAACGACTGGATGTTCAGTGCCTCCAGCCGTATACGCAGAAGTTAAGTGATCATTCCAAGCCCAGAAATTGCAGAGGTAAATAACATCAGCCAGTAAATAAACTTTGACTTGGTGCAAAGGCACATTATACTGGGAGCACTTTCAAGCACTGGCATGAAGATTGTGCGGTAATATAGTTGCCGGCAGAGTTCTGGATCGGTGGCACCTACAGGCGTGGGTAGAACAAATGATGTCATTAACTGTGTAAAGGAACTCTGAAGTTGCTCCTTCAGGTGGTGTTTTTAGACCTTAAGATGTGACCCTGGAAGATCCCAGGGAGGTTTTTGAAGACCTCAGAACCAGCTGCAGGCCATGTGGAAGCCCCAGGAGAGACTACAGTCTAGACGATCATATAGAAATTAGCATGTTAATGCGTTTTTATTGTGTTAACATATTATTTACTTAAAGCCGACAATTGTTTTATTGCGTGTTTTTTTTTAAAAACCTTTCATTTTGAAAGTTCGCTGCTTTTTGTGCTTGTATGTGCACAATTATGTGGACAAAGATAATGAGACGCCTGACTCCCAAGAAAACAAGCTGACATGTACAGCACTGTGTGCTGCGTGCATTACTTTATATGCCTGACTATTACTTTAATGACACTGCATTTAGATACACTCACTTTCATATGGAGCTGGTTCCTCTTTGCAGCTCCTAAAATGGTTCCGACTCCCATGCTCTGGACTCTGAGTGGAACTTGTTTTTCTATAACAAACTAGATAAAATATGAATGCTCAGGCAGGGGCAAATAGCTTTGGTTTTATATATGATTTGATAACATTAATGTTTAAGATTTACAGAAATATTTGACCTGCAGTTGTGTAACTGTGTTAAAAGGAAAATGTTGTTAAACATATTTGTTTAAAGTGTGCAATACACTACATTTGAATTAATCATTTAATTTTGTGTATAACAATGTGATTAAAATTTGTAAACGTCACCCAGTAATAACTGAAATCAAACCACTATTAGGACCTGGCATACTAGCAGCAAGTCAAGCATCCTTGGAAACTTGGTTTGTTTTCAAAAGTTTGGAAAGACAGATTTCAGAATATGTTTTAATGTAGTCGTTGTGCTTTGGTATGAGCTTGAGGATTTAAATGAGAAACATATGCTTCAAAAATTTCTCAATACATTTGTGCATTTATTCATTTTTCACAGGTTTTATAGATGCTGCTTAATAGCAAGAAAAAAAAGACCTAAGAATATTAATACAAGAAAAAACAGCTATAAAGTATATTAAAGCATCTTAGTAACATCATATTATCTAGTAAATACTGCTCTAAATTATCCGATTATATTATTTTTTTGCAATGTGGAAAGATCTTATTCTATATTATTTTAAAGTTGTTTGTTTCTATCCTGAATTTCACCTTGTGGTTTTGTTTACTAAACTGTCGGTGTCTGTTTATCCCACAGTCTGTTTATGTTAATGCTCTCTGTTCTGTTGGGCTTCAATGTAAATGGGCGGAACTAAACTGCTGTAATTGGTATGGGGGGGGGGATGTGTAAGTTACAACCTTTTTTTAAACACATTTTTGTAGGCTGCCTTGTCAAAATAGAGCCTAAAGCTAAATATCAAGTATTGTACCAGGCGTTAACCTGTATTTGATCTTGTATGTAGCAGTTATCAATGACTCCAGCAGTAAAGATAGAGCTTCCAGAGCTGTTTTCCTTTTCTAACAACTGGCTTAAAGCTCATAGTTGATCTAATACTGGTTAGATGCCCAGAAAGCCTGGTTTGACACTGTTCCTTTTGAAATTGGTCCCATCCTTTTAAACCAGAACATGGATTTCTGTGTCACTTTCGAACTGTTGGTTGATCTGATTCAGCGCCGCTCCTGAAGGCCTAACCAATGGGTGAGCCAGCTTGCCGGTATCTACCTGAAGAGTGCAGCATGGTGATTCTATGAAATAAAAAATCAATTATTTGGTTTCGGCTGGTAAAAAAAACACATGCAGCAGCTGCAGAGACGTGCATACAATGTTGGTAACGTATAAAATTAAATCTGAATTCTTATCTGCTGGAGAGGTTGGGTGAAGCATTACTGGGCCCCGCCTCAAGTTCATCCACTAAAAAATGTTGCTTCTTTTTAAGAATGTGATAGAATTCTTCTTTCACAGCGGATCCTCCTGAATCTAGCGTTTTATACAAGATCCTCATTTGCTCCTGAGTTGTTTTCACTGCTTGTATGTTGCTGTACATTTCATCAGTGATCATCTTTTTACTTTGTAGACGGTCTGCAATCTCCATCACTGAGGAAACTTTCTGAATAAGTATTTCCCGGTTATTATCCACAAATTCAGCCCCTACAATACAAATGAGGATGAAAAAGAATTCCTGAAAACTTGCAATGAACTCAAAGAACACAGTGTGACTATAAGAAATAAATGCTTTAACCAAACACACACCAGGAATACTGTCCAAACAAATCTGAATACGAATTAATTTACGAATGTTTAATATTCCTCTTGGTGGCGTGTAATGCTGTAAAAAACAGCTCTGAGGTTCGGCGAGTGGGAAAGGAGGTCATTAATGAAACAGCCATGCACAAAAAACAGCTAATTCTGGGTCAATATCATCAATATAAATGAACGCACTGCCAGACATTTTGTTGTTAAAAGCTGAACACATAAATACTGGGTCATGTGCCCCAGTAAAAGGGGTCTAGCAACACCCCGGGTCTGAGTATTTCTGTTGGTGTACGGGTCTGAAACTAACTGAAAAAACTTGTCTGGAGTGAACATCTCAACTGCCCATATTAGTAAGACACTCTTCTGTGATGGGTTTTTTTGGGTGCATGGGAATCAGTTAAATACTTCCTCTGAATGACTAGCAAAAATGAATAGTCACGCACCCCCAGCAACACAGTAAACCACCCAATTCAGGCAACAGCGAGTGAGAAGGTCTTACCTACTGGATCCGTTCTGGGTGGTGTGGCCTCTGTATTATAATCTGAATTGGTAAAACAGAAACAAGGTTTAGTTCCATCACACCTTAATTAACTGTAAATTAAATGAACCGCAACCTTTAATATGTTTTGTACACCCAAATGCTTTGTGCTACAAGAGCCTTTGCCACAGGGAAAGCAATAAAGTAAGGTTACTCTGTCTGCAAAGCAGGAACTTTGCTATTATGACAATACACTCTTGCCAAAAAGGTGAGAAGAGCAGTCATTCTATTTAAAAGGCACTACGTATGGCGCATGTGTCACTACTTGTGCAATAACATTATCATGTGCAGTATCACCATGTATGAGTTTCGATAATATTTTTGTTAGAGGTCAATGTAAATGTATCTCTGAATGTCATCCTGGGTGGTGGTGGCCTAGTGGGTAGGCCACCAGGTTGCTGAACAAGACCCTTAACCCCAAGTTGCCCGAGGGAGACTGACCCCTATAGTCAGGGAAAGGAAGTTGCTTTGCATAAAAACATCTGCTAAATGTCATAAATGTAAATGTATGTCACTAGATAACAGACTCTGCGTAGAAAAACACTCTAAACCACTATTTGTGTTTCTAGTAACTACTTCAGTCGTAAATTATCTATTTATCCACAGTATTTATATCCAACTCCCTTACTGACCACAGCATTTTGTGTATATTACATTGGGTGTTTAGTACAGTACATTTCTGGAGAGTTTTATTTTGACTTTATATTATATTTTATATTGTTCTTGTCTTTGTTTCTCTGTGTCTGTGTAGTGGTAGCGTGAGCAATTTCCCCCGGGATCAGAAACGTTTTCAGGTTCCGTTTCTAAGTGTATGTAGACAGTACTCTAAACCAGTCTCTGATAAATATACTCAGTGACTAACTGGCTTGTTCTGGCAGGTTCTTGTCTGGTAGCTCGATAACTTTTGCCAAAGGTGCGAGTGATTAAACTAGTAATTCAAATTTTATTGGTCACCTTTAAGAAAGACCAGACGGGGCTCCCAAACTTCCTGACCATCTTCATCCAAAAGACCTATTGTTATATCCTCAGCTTCAGCGGCAGGGAACACCTCAAATGTGGGGTGATAGTTGGGGCCGTAGTCACAGTCAAATAATTCGACCTAGAGTAAAGCAAAAAGTTTCCAAAATTTGTTCATGCTTCTCCACCACCACCATGTTGTTTAAGTGGTGACTGTGTTGCTATAATGTTGTAAATTACCTTTGGCTGGTATTTGTAAGGGTCACAGGATGGTCTGTATTTTCTACCAGGGGTCATCTGGCATCTGGAGCTGGTGTTAATGTTTCTGAAGTCCATATGCCGACTCTTCACCTTGAGAGGCACAAATACGACATTTGCAGCATTTATCAGACACTTTTATCCAAAGCAACTTCCATTTCTAACTACAGGGGGCAGTCTCCCTGGAACAACTTGGGGTTAAGGGTCTTGCTCAGGAACCCATTGGTGGTGTGTTGAAGGTAGGATTCGAACCCATGACCTCTTGGTCCAGAGGCAAGTATCCTACCACTAGGCCACCACCTCCAAAAATACTGCTTTTGTTTGATCATCGACAAATACATGCTTAGTAGTACTGTTGCTTCATGTGGGAGCTCAGTGAAGCTTGCAGGATGGCCTAGAAAGTACAGCTTGATGTTGACGCCCAATAAGAACTATTTCTTCAGTTTGCAAGACGAAATCAAGACTTGACTTCAAAGCTAGGGCTCAGTTCTACATTGCCATTCACATTTGCAGGCACCCACTGTCAGACACATTGAGTCATAACTGTCGATACATTATGGAAGTAACTGTATTTTTTACTTTAGACAAAGATGAAAACACTCAAATGCCAAATTAATACTGAAATATTGGGTTAATATTGCCACTGCCAACACATCTACTCACCTTAAGGAGCTGTTAGAACACAGTTGGATACCACATAGCCAGCTCCCCATTAGTCAGCTCAGTTTCCCTGCGTACTGGTTACACTGGTTTTTAATAGCTATTTTTGACTTTGTACACATGTACATTCTGCACCTACACATTATCTTCAGCGCATATGTTGCTGCTTTAAAGGTAATAAGTGTATGTTTTGTTGTCATCGTTGTTTTAGCCAGTTTGTTATTGTCCTGGATTGAGAAAGAAACCCCTTATAAATCTTCGTTTCTTTAGCTATGTTGTCCGCATCTTTAGTAAGGAGTTGCACAATATGTATGAGATTAATCTTATTTAAATACGATCATATAATATTTTTGTCAGGTAGAGTTTTAAGACCTAGAACGCAGGTACTGTGAAAATGTGCTCTATAGTGTTAGACATGCAATCAAGTGTATGTATAATTGTGAAAAAACACAGACTATGCTCTCGATTTGTGCTGCAGTAGCATTTTTTGTCAAGGCAGCATAAATTGTCAGAACGTTTTTCTGTGCTAGACTATTTCACCTCATTTTAACAAGGAGTGCTACATACTGCTGCTCCCTGATAAAAGAAAATGTTTCTGCTGGTACCTGTTCAGAAAAAACAGGTTTATGAATGTTAACTTGCTGTTGCTTAGAAGGTGCCTGTTATAATGTTCTGATCGTGGCATTGGTCACAATATTACACTGAATATTTTACACTGAATATTATAAGATAACAAACTAGATAAAACGTGAATGCCTTGCAGTGGCAAATTGCTTTGGTTTTATATTTGATTTAATTACACTTTAAGTTGAGATTTACAGAAATATTTGAACTGTAACTGTGTTAAAGGGAACACTGCTGTTAAAAAGCTCCTTGTTTGTTTTAAGTGTTTGCAAAACAAATGTTGTTGCACTTTTGTTCATTTAGCAGCACTTTAAAAATAAAAGTGCACAATAAAATACCTTTGAATTAATTGTTGATTACAAGCATGAGATAAAAGAAGCTTACCTCTTCAAGAGGCACGTTTCCTGGTAGTAAATGAATGTGTAGCTTTTTCCTGGTTTGCATGCCAGGAATTTCTTTATAGAACAGTAATACTTGACCATTGATCAGACTGGCATAGGATATCATCTTCTTCAGAAGACCAAACAAAGAAAAGCCTTGGATGTTAATAATCACATGCGTGTTGTTCACTTTTTGTGGCTGCATGACCTCAATATTATCACCAGTGAAATGTGCCACAGCAAGCTCATCCATGGTTACACCTGCAACAAATGTAAAACTCCTGATGTCTGTTCATTTGTGGGCAGAACCTTTGAAAATTCTACCAGTATAAACAACCAACACTGATATTGAGAGAGTTAGTGTATTCAAAACGAACTGGTCAGGATCACACAGTCGGATGTAACTATAGTTGTAGAAGAACTGGATGATAACAGTAGATTATTGTCTCTAAGTGAGTGCTCATGTTCAACCACGTACTCCAACGGCATGTACCCTTTTTGGCAAGGTTAGAGTACAGCATCTTTAAAAACATTTCACGTCATCCTCCTCTCCTCTCCCCTTTACATGCAATTCGGTTCTGTATATTAAGTATACCATGTTATTTCTCCCCATATACAGCACAAATTCCCATATTAAAGTCATCCTACCATGTTGAATCTCACAGTGTGGGAGATGTAGATGACTGATTGACCCTTCGAAGCAGTCAATATTGTACAGAGGTCCTGCAGGTTTCATCTGGCCTAAACCATCCAACAGACGGGGGTCCCAGGGCTCTATGCCATACAGCACTTCCCCTTCTCCCTTCATCGCAAACACAAGGCTGGTCAACTTGCACTGAAACTGCCCAGCATGAGAGCACAGAAACCTGCAACAAAACACAGGCAAGAGAATTTCAGAAATGATGGGATGTGCAGCTTTTCTTCTAGGAATGTGGCAACATAGGCAGACTGTACCTGTACCAATTATTGTTCTTATCCTCTAGATGTATTGTGTCAGGAATGAACACTTCAGCACCTGTTAAGGGCTGCTGACAGGGGTCCAAATTCTTATCAGGTGGAGGGGAATGACATAAGGAAGCTGAAACCTGCATACAGCAACATAAAACTAGGTGAAGAGAGCATGATTACACTTAAAAGCAAAAAATAAAAATGTAGTATCGTTACAGTGTGTTCTACAATGAGGCATGGGCGGCAGAACCATTACAATAGAACCATTATAGCTTTTCCAAATCATTCGTTGCACCCCCACTCCCACTTTTCCCCTCCCAAAGAACAGTCAAAACGTAGAGAGCAGCTCGCAAGCTCCCCCACTTTTCCCCTCCAGAACTGCAGCCGAGACATAGAGCGCTGCACACACCTCCCAAACGCCCTGCACCCGACACTACATTACAATAAACATAAATGAAGGTTAAAAAGTTAAATAAATTAACTAACAGAAATATTGTTCAAATTGCATCTGGTGCCATGCTAACTTTGTAAAACCCAGACTGTCAGTGGTTTAACCTTCAGGCACAAGATTCCCCTCCTACTGTGACACATTAACCACCAAAACTATTGGCAGTGACAAGAATCAACTACTTGCACTCTAATTTACAATTAGTTCATTCGTTTGGAACCCTGTTATCTTTAAGAGAAATGGCCAAAATGCTTTCTCGTCTAAGATTGGTGTGCATTCTGTTTTAGCTTACACTAATATCACTGAAATGGAACCAGGGGCTGTAAAAGTGGGCATCACTGGAAAAGTTCCACAATAAAGTGACCAGGCTGTTAACTCACACATGCCACTTCGCACAAGTCATCTGGCTCCTTTTCCAGCTTGTTCTTCACATTTGTTGGTACAGAAAGAATTTCTAATGAGAAGAAACAAGCAAATGCACACATTTACAAAAGTGCTTAACTCAACGAAAGCCACAACTAGCAGCCGAGATGCCCAAACCAGCAGGGTGCGCACTGTGCTGAACCGAAATGCCACAGAATCTCATCTGTCCTGTTCAACAGAGCTGAGGTGAGTCCAGAAATTAGTACATTAGGCCTCATTAAAATACATTTGAATGTAGGTTTTAACCCTGTACTCCATTAGGAAATTTGTTCTGTTCATCATAGAGCCCCTCTTGTTCCCACCTTCTTAACTAAAAGTATTATGTGCCAACAGCCTAGCAATTCATGAGAATGACTTTTACTCCCACCACTTACCAAGTTCTAGCTGTAACACGTAATAGTCTCACACCATATTGTGTCAGACTACACATATATTAGTTTAAAAAATCAATTTATTTGAACAGTTTTTGATCTCCTTAAACGTTTTCGCTGAATAAGGATAGTTATGTCTTATTTATATTTAAAATGATTCATTTTAGTTCTTCAATTTGCTGAGGAGTTCTAAATAACAAGATGTCCTGGGAATGTTGGAGGAATTGTGTGTGGAGTCTGTCAAACTTCTTGCTGGGTCTGGAAGCTGTTGAGATAAAATCACTTTCATGAATGCTGTGACTTAAATGAGTAAAATAAGTTCATGGGTTAAAAATGCTTAAAGGGAACATGGGATAAAAACAAGACGGTGGTTTCTCTCAAACATATCACTCCTTTTTAATCAAATGGGGATCCTTGCCAGGGTCCATGTCTCCAGGGGGTTATAGGCGCAGTGTGAAGTCACAAAGTAGGTACGCATTTGCGCTGTGAAGATCGAAAACTGGAGCGCATTTTGCATAACACTGACGTCTATTTGAGCTTGCGTAGCACTTACGTCAATCCCTGGTAAAATGGCTCCTAGACACAAGCTTCCCAAGCTGTTGCCTAAATGGTTCTTCTTACTAATCTCTCTTCAGCGGCACTAGCATGAACACACCCACCTAGTGACACAAATCTCCTATTCTGTATCGGACATGTGGGGCTACAAGCACGGCAAGCTTTACGTGGATCAGGGAAGATTAGGTAGATTAAATTGTCCACTAAAAACCAGGGGGAAATAATAAACACCGCACTGTAGCAGCAGTCCTTATAATACAGGGAGCTCTTCTTGGCATCTGAATTCAGCGTGAAGATGAGAGAACCTATAGGAGTTGAGAGTCTTATTTATGTAATTTGTCATGACAGAATATTTTATAGTTTATCCAAGTCAGTTGTGGCTCACCTCTGGGTCGTCTCTTGTGGAAAGTGCCGGCCCGGACATTCTCACGTACCCTAAGTGCAGCATATTCAGAGCTGGTTTCTAAACCAAAACATTGGGAGATTGAGACTGCCTGGGGAGCATCTTTTTCAACACAAACTGGTTTTAACAGAGAACCAAACAATGGTTTTGTAGCAACCACGCTTCACAATTTCTCCAAGAAAAATGTATTTTCTCGAAGAAAAAAAATGCAATTTCTAGTTCATATTAGTGTATATTGAACATTTTGGCTCCAGCATTTTAATAGGCTGAATGTGCCAAAAGGAACTGAAAGACATGTGAGTAGATGTAGTGTAAACACACCAAATTCCATTTTTTTAGCTTTTCAAGAAAGTAAAAAAATCATGAAATATTGAAATGTGTAAGTCACAGCGCCCCCTCTGGACGCAATTTCATTTGGCGTGCAACAAGGAATGTGGTACTGATGCAGGGCATGACATATTGTAAAGTTCAAAACTTTACATCACAAGTCACAGGTTAGTGAAGTGGACTGGTGACGTCTAAGTACAGAAAACAGTCTCAATAATCGGTTTAAATAATGGAGAAAAAAAACCTTGTACGAACAGTTCAGGACTATCACAGTCACACAGTGTCTGCCCACAGTTTTTCATCAATTTTAATCAACTTGGGGGTATTACAGTTTGAAATGGAAAAAACTGTTGTGTGGTATAATTCAGTGTTATTCAATTAATTCAACATTACAGAATCTGCAAAACTCACCGCTAAGCTGTCTGCTGGGTCTGGCAGCTGTCGAGATAAAATCACTTTAATGAGTGCTGTGACTTAAATAAGTAAAATGAGTTCATGGTTTAAAAATGCTTAAAGGGAACATGTAATAAAAATAAGACAGTAAGTGTTTGTTCATAAAATGTAATAATTATTGACTAAATGAGCACTGAATCACTTTATGTGCAATATCTTACACATACAATATCACTGTCATCCAAAGACTATGGTAGTAGTGAAGTTTGAAAGTTTACATCAAAGGTTGGCTAGCAAAATAAAAGATTTTTGCATGGACTTCATTCACGAGTTGGCGCTACTCTACAAATGAATCATAATACATGTCATATGGGTCACTTCAGGGGAGCTAGTGTGAAGAGACACATCCACCTAGTGACACAAATCTCTTACTCTGTTTCGTCCTAATAATAAAGGCATCTCTCCTTGGCGCCTGAATTCAGCGTGAAGAGTGAACGGATAGGAGCTCAGAGTCTTATTCATTTCATTTGACGTGGCAGAATATTTTACAGTTAATCAAAGTCAGTTGTGGCTCACCTCTGGATTGTGCTCTGGAAACCTCACTGTTCCGTGGTAGAAGACTCTGGGATCTCTGATCTCTGGACACTACAGAGGGTTGTGAGAACAGCTGAGAAGATCATTGGAGCCTCTCTTTGCTCTGTCACAGACATTTACCCCTCACACACTCTCTTTATCCTACTCCCATCTTTACCCTCCTCCTCAACCGGAATTAAAGCACAATAAACACACACACACACACGCACACGCACAACCAACAACCATATGACATTCTCCATCATGTTGATGCTACAATCTGCATCATATTTATTTCTGCATTTGCACATGTAACTTCTATTCTGATACTTTGCACATTTCTGAGGCTAAAACACAGAATACTGTGTGTGTCCTCACTATAGCTGTCGTTAATCGCACTGAATGTGGTCTTGTCTTGTTTAGTTAGTGTGCAGAGCAAGCATACTATTGTTTTCCTTAAGTTTTATCTTCTTTATCTTTATTATTCCGTTCACCAATTTTTTGGCCCGCTACTCCGCCCAGGTTTGTCGAGATGGAGACGCCGTTCCAACTCTGACACGTTGGGACCAATCTGGAATAATGTTCACAGCTTTATGCTACGCCTCGTCATTCATTCGTTATTCCCATTTTTCCGCTGAAAAACTGGCCCGTAGGGCATGAATGGGTAGAAATTTCAGACAGTCCTGCTCGGACACGCTTCGTCTGAAACCCACCAAACGTCATGTGACACCTCAGGCCAACTTTCCCAACACACAAACGCGGTCAGTGATGACCAGCACTCTTTTCCTTGTCTTTCGTTCATCCATTTCCCCCCCATTCACTTCCATTCATTTTTCACCCCATTGAAATGAATGCAGTTTCAGAAGAAAGAAACTCTCAATCTCCATACAGTGACCAAACCACATAAGAGACCTCAGGCCACATCCCCACAGACACCTGTTTAAACTATATGGACAAAAGTATTGGGACAAACCTGTCTAAACTAAACTATACGGTCAAAAGCATTGGGACACATCTGTTTAAACTATATGGTCAAAAGTATTGGGACAGATCTGTTTCTGGGTGGTTGCTAAGGCATGAAAGGCAGTTGCTATGGTTTAGGAGATGGTTGCTATGGAGTTTATAGGGTGTTTCTTGACGGCAGGCCCAGACGAGCACACGTTTCACCCGGAAATGCATTTTCTAGTTTATGTTGATGTATGTCAGTCATTTTGGCTCCTGCATTTTAATATGCTACTGGCGACCAATTTATTGAATGTGCCAAATGGAACTGAAAGGGATGTGAATAGATGTAGTGTAAACACACACATTTTAAATTTTAGCTTAAGAGATTCCTAATGTATTGTAAAGTGTCAGTTACAGTGCCCCCTATGGATAAAGTTTTATGAAATTTGCTGAGCACAAAAAGAATGCAGTGCTCATGCACATCACAAGATACAGGCCAGTGAAGTTTTATATGGACTGGAGAAATCTAAGTACATTGAACACTCAACCAAGACCTGGATGAAAAAAACCTGGATGCTGATGGGATTAGGCTTCGCTCTTGCCCAAAGTTACCTGCCTTACTGAACAATGCCATCGTGAAGTCCTGCTCTGATGGTCCGATGGCCGGTCCAGCTCTGCCTCTGGGTCGTCTTCTTTTTGGGGGTGAAGCTGTAAAAAGCTCTCCGTTCGGAGGTGAGGCACGTACTCTTAGTCCACATAGTTCTGTAAAAAGGGAGGGGAACAGAAACTAGTCTGAAAAAGTCACAGTTCAATACAATCAACAATATAACATAAGTGAGTCAAATTACAATCCCAAATCGGAATAAGTATTCTGATCTTTCCACAGTATTTTGTGAATATATCAAATCATGATTACATTTGCTTGTTTGAAATCATTATTTTTTTATTTATTAGTCCTATTTTGGGAATGGGTTGCAGGCCTTAAATGCAGGTAGGGCTGTATATTAATTAGGGGCGTCGAATGAAAGCGATCAGAGAAAAAATTACGCATTGAAAAAATTATTAATGGCACCAAGTGACTTCAACCCGGTCTGGTTCAGACCACAGGAGCCCTGGAAAATGAAGGAGGAGACGAGAATGCGCTGTTCGCCCAGTGAGTGGAAAGTTTATGTTTAAGAACGGACAGCACATGAACAGTTCAACAGTTGTTAAATAGAAGAGACGTTGAAAGTCTTTAATGTTGATTATTCATTCACTCATGAGCCAAAATTCATTTACATTTTTCAATACTTTACAGCAAAAATGTGTGATTAATTTCAATTATTGAATCAGAGAGCTTGTAGTTAATAAGGTTAATTGCTTTCATTGCATTACACCCTTAATTTATACAAATGAAATAAATATGACCAGAAATATCTCGGGTTTATACTGTGTGCAATAAAATAAAAGTCTTCTGATTTCATCTGAAATGTTCTGATTTGGGGTTGTCTAGCATCAGCAAAGTTATAATAAATTACGCATCAATATGTTTCAACAAACGTCTGAGGACTTACTGCCTTTTCTCTGTGTTTCAAAAAGGTTTTCTGCCACCATCTCCTCTATCTTCTCTAGCAGCTCTGTGACCTGAGAGTCATCAGCTCTGTTCTTATTGTTGAGAACATGATACCTGTTCCCACATTTCTCCAC
>JBBJLR010153664.1:0-15051 GCA_037577145.1 Brachypetersius gabonensis
ACACACACACACACACACACACACACACACACACACACACACACACACACACACACACACACACACACATAAACTCCCAACCACAACGCCTGTGGCAAGCAGAGGCTGTGGCCATGGAGCTTCCTCTGAGGCCACTGATGCTGCTGCATTGCAGATGTGATGTACAGCATAAACATCACAAATACACAACAGGCCACACACACCAGCCTCTAACACATAGACAAGGCATGAACATTCTTTCATTTCAGCAAAGCAAATGCTCCTACTTTAGGGATGGCTAACTTCAATGAAATCTAGGTTATCAGTCCAGAAGAAATCCTTCCAGTACTGTTGCGCTACCTGTTAGACTAGCACCCACTAGTAGGACTATTCTATTGAAATGCACTTTCCCTGGAGCTAAGTATCCAAAATTAATTATGTAGCAAAGCTTAGCAAATTTAATATTAAGATTTTCAACAGTTTCTAGGAAGGTCTTAATTAACAAATGATGACCTAACAAATTGGACCTCATACACACAAATGGAGAATACCCAGATATACTGAATATGCCCGTAATAAATTTGGGGTTTTAAGTAATAATACGTCTATGTTAAAAAAAAATCTTTATAAAAGTTTTTTTATAAATGGCTTACTCTGCCCATCCTACTTATCACATTCAAAAATATACAGACTGGTATTCATAAAGTTATATGCCATGTACATAAATCCATAACAACTGACATAAGCCGACATAAACCTTTATAAATGCTTATTAAAACAAGATATAATTTTTGATGTCAAAAATGACCATAAGCATGTTGGAAAAAGTGTAAATGCATGTTGGGAAAAGCCTAAATGGTTATGTAGGTTTACGTCAGTTGTCATGAAAGTTTTATGTATGTTCCTTGTAGCCTCACAAATATTCCTTAAATGAAGGATTGCTGTTAAATCTAGCTGAAAAAAAAACCTTTTAGTGAGATTATAGGAATCAAGAAAATTAGAATTATAAGAACATTTCTTTCATGAAGTTTCTTGAATTGTTTCTTAAAGAAAGCAAAATATGAAGAATCATGAAATAAACAAAAGTACTTAAAAAGGTCTATAAATCAAAAATCAAATATTGGGCATTTATGACGTTTTAGGATTTTACTGGCCAACATGCCTTTTTTATGCAGTCTTTACAGTTTCCCAAACTTTTTCTTGCATTTTGTCAGTCCTCTGTGGTGCCTCCACTTAAAATGAACGTGAGGCAAAAAAAAGAGTGTTTGTGCTGATTTGGCAGCCAGCGCAATACCAAGTCTGGCAGTGCTGCATGTGCATGTGCAAGCTCAAACACTACCTTCTTCCAATAGCTCCTTCCTCAATCTATCCACAAAACTAGTGCCTGGGCAAATAAATTGGACGCTGTCTGTTTCACTCACAAGCTGCTTTTCAGACATTTCGTCCATAACCCTCCCTCCCCATCTAGTGAGCTGTCCATCTGGGTGTCCATGCTGGGCTTGCATGGCCCTGCTCCAGCGCTAACAGCATGGGCTCTTTTGATTAGCATTCGGTGGCCTCCCTGCGCCCCTATCACACAGCTAAAGTGCATTACACTCTCTTGCTCATAAATAAGCAAGCTAGCCTGTAATGCGGCCATCTATATGCTGCCAAAATGGAGGTCCCTCTCTCTCTCTGTTTTACCCGCAGGCTTAGTCACACCTGGCTTTCCTCGCACTGCTCAGGATTAGCAAGCGCACGTACTCACAAAAAACACACAATAAACTGCCCCTAGATGGAGTTGGCAGGCCACTATTCTACATGCCGCCTTTTCTGTTCTGATTGACAGTTGTCTATGCAACTGGAGCCTGGCATTTAGGATTAAGTCAGTAGTGTGGTAAAGAAATGGAATTACACAGTTTTCCCCTCACTCCCCTCACTGTAGTCGAGACATGTTCATGGCTGAATGAATCACATTTTCTTTTAAATTATGTGAAGACCGTGTGTGTGCATCAGTTACCTGAGTTAGAGATGGCACTAACATGCACTGTGTGAAAAAAGCAAGCTGGCGAAGGCAGTGTGATGGTCTGGTATGTTGTACCTTGGGTCATGTCATTCATATGGATGATCCATGATCCAAGTCTGATTCATGGAAACCCCACCTTGCAACTCACAGGACTTGGTATTAGAGGTATTACACAATATTAAAATGTGTTAAGTGTCAATTTGTCATACATAAACACACCACAGCGCACAATGTGAACAGCACAGACTTGCTCAAGGGTACCACAGAGGTGCCGCTTGCAGTCATGGGATATGAACCCACTACTTTCTGATCGCAGGGGTAACTCCCCTACCACTAGGCAGGTTGTTTTAATCTTAGGGCAGATGGGTTTATAATCTCTACAAAAAATAACTCCCATTAGAATGAGACACTGTGAAGCAGCCGAACATGAGTCGAAAGTCAATCCTCAGCTATGGAGCAAATGTGTTCTCTAAGAGCAGGATTTGTAATCCAGAGCTAATCATTTAACATCAGTACATGACCTCACTAATGCTCTCATGGCAGAATGGAATTTAAATTCTCAACACTAAAGACACTAAACATTCAAGGCAAGGCAAGGCAAGTAGGTTTATTGTCATTTCAGCCTTACATAAAATGCCACAAGAATAACAAGACCACAAGTGCTTACAGGACAAAAACAAATGAGAGATTGCAAGAAAAACACTACCGCAAAAATACAAGACAAGGGAAGATATAAGACAAGACAACATTTATTGCCGTTGACATTTGAATGAATACAGTATTGTGACAGATACTGTATTCCACTGGGGGCATTAGGTGTGTAAAATGAAAAATAGAGGTAGACAGCAGTAAATCATAATTGTGCAAATATTAGCAGCAGCAGGGCAGAGAATGTCCAGTATATAATAAATAGCATATTTACAGTGACAGCTGGGGGGAGGTTGTTTGTTTAAGTCAGAACAGTTCCGTGTGCATTTCAATTGCCTTAGAAGAAGGAAAAGGTTCTTGTGTTTATTATGGGTACAGTTTAAGTTTAACTTCTGACTGAGGAAATTGTTTCTTGTTCTAACAGTGGAGGCACATAGGCAATGGAATCTTTTGTTAGATGGGAAGACATAGAAGAGGGTGTGTGGGGTCATCCTTAATGCTGGTGACTTTGCGGGTGCAACATGTTTTATAAATATCCATGTCAGCTGTCCAAAAAGCATCTGTAGGTTCTTGCAATCCAAAACAGGAAATCTCACATACCAAGCCATGATGCAGCTGCAGAGAATGCTCTCTATATTCTCTCTGTAGAACATGATGAGGACTTTAGAGGGTGCGCTAGCTTCAGTCTCCACAGAAAATAGAGATGCTGCTGGTGGCAATGGAACTGGTGTTGAGGGTGCACAGGAGGTTCTCTGCAATGTGAACACAAATGAACTTGGTGCTCTGGATGATCTCCACTGAGGAGCCAGTGATATGCAGCAGAGAGAGATCACATTGTTGTGTCATTGGCAAACAGTCATGGGTGAGCAGTGTGAACAACAGAGGGCTGATCCAATACAGCCCTGGGGATCCCCAGTGCTCAGACTGGTCAGATTGAATTCTCCTAGGCAGGAAGCACAGAACTCAGCTGCAGAGGTATGTGATCAGGCCCAGCAGTATCAGCTAAGTGATGGTATGCACATCCATCCATCCATGGGATGGCCGAACCGAAGTCTATTAATAGCATTTTCACAAAAGTGTCCTTTTGTCCAGGTGAGTGGGGGGCAGGATAAGGGTGGTGGAGATGGCATCATCTGTTGAGTGGTAAGGATGATATGCTAACTGCATGAGGTCCAGTGAGGTGGCAGCTCTCTCTGGACCTCACGATAAGCCTCTCAAAGCACTTCAGGGTGATGTGTGTGAGTGCAACAAAATGATAGTTATTGAGGTACTTCTTTGGGATGGGGATGATGTGGTGGCTTTGAAGCACTTTGGAATGGTGGTGTTGTGTTGTGTGCAGAAGTAATTCAGTGCATCTGGAAGGGAGTCCTCACCATCACAGGCACATACATTGCTTCTTTGATGGCCCAGAACAGTTTGGCCATTGCTGTTCTCAGGGCAGACTTATTACCTCATCGGATGTGTCATGGATGTGCTCATCAGCATGTGCCCCTCTGCAGTCATCCACAGCTTCTGGATTGCGTGTGTGGTGATGGTCTTGGAGAGAATAACATAATTGATGCACTTACTGATTAAATTCTCCAGCGACAATAAACTGTATATCTGGGTCCAGCTGGGTCTCCTTAACATGAAACCACGTTGTTAGTGTTAGTGCTGGGTGGTGTGTACAACGTGATTATGAGCACAGTGGTGAATTCCTGCAGTATATAAAATGGTTTGCATCTAATATTCACAAACTCCAGCAGAGGTGAGCAGTAAATACAGACCAGCACAGTATTCATTCACCAGTCAGTATTGATGTCAACACAGAGACCCCAAATCATTAGCTCAGCTAGCATTAGCTTTTAGCTTAGCACGGGCCCTACCCACTTATTGCTCTTCTTCTTTCTTGTGCACCACTTGTGATGTCCCCAACCTGACTGGGGAGCAGTCCATCTATTGGGGGTCTTATTTATATTAAAACTGATGTTCTGGCTTTTGTATATATGTGTACCAACTGTTCTGATATACGTGTGAGCAAAGTTTGTTGTGAACACTTTTGTACCAAAGTGTTATACCTACAGAGTGCTGCAACTTGGAATGCCGGCATCTTGGGAAGATGATTGACTGACTAAACTTGGGGAAATGCTTTTTTTGGATTTCTACTGACTATTTTAAACATTTACCACATCCTCCACTGTCTGCCAAAATTTCCACTCATCACTGTTGGCCTTGTAAATGTCATCTGTTGGACATTTCTTTCTCAGTGTAGAGATATGGCAAGCAGAGTAGTTCTTTTCAGGAAAAGCAGTAGAGTTTGAAGGGCATGAACAAGTGCTCATCAAACTGCCACAGGACAAATTAGCCTTTTCCAGGCCCATTCTACTGTAGGGTAATAGTATACTTTGTTTTTTTCATAATATTTGCATAATTATATACTTTAGATGTTATAAATAGTGTTTTGATATGAAATGGTTCACAGCAGCAGACTTAGACTCAGGCATCAAGCAGCATATTCATAACCATTTCATGTAATACCTGTTTGTGAGGGAGCATTTAGGGGCATTACACTCTTCAGACATTTGGTTCACATTACCAATACTCTCTAATGACACTCTCTAATGAAAGTTTCTTTGGACAGGGGATTTCACACCAAACTACTCTGAATGACTTTGTTTACATCTTAACCATTTACTTATTGGCCCACAGCAAGAAGTCAAACACGTTGCTTTCAAGCAAGATGAGGTTTATCAGGGTCAATATTTTTGATCTTCACAAGCCGTCTTTGTATTGGCTGAATTGATCTGTTGTGTCTGATACAAGTCTCTGGAGCCCAGTCTTACCTCAGAAGGAGAAACAGATGCAGTGGCAGTTTGCATCAGGCAGATTGCATCAGTCAAAAACCTCAGATAGAGTGTTTTAAGGAACTGAAAGACCATCTAGAAAGAAGTATTGGGCATCTAGGTTTCCCATCTGTGGGTCAAAAATGTGGGCAACACATGCATCATCATGGAATCCTGTCAAAAGTGAGTTTATTGGGGGTTTTTTTGAACATGCTCATTAAAATCAAAAACACAGCATAGGTATAACATTATTAAATGTTGTACTGTGGTCTGTTGCACCAAGGCATTAGCTTTAGAGCCATTATAAAGATTATACTAATTTGCCAAGGCCATTCAACAGATACTTGATCACATTGAGATTTGTGGAATTCAGAGGCCAGAGGTCACGTTCCTCAAAGCACTCCTATATAATTTGTTGCAACCCTGGTTGGTGGCAGCCCACTGCTTTTAATGGGTTAATCTATCTATCTATCTATCTGTCTGTCTGTCTGTCTGTCTGTCTGCCTGTCTGGCTGGCTGGCTGACTGCCCATCCATCTATCCATCCATCTAGCCATCCATCCATCCAGCCATCCACCCATCCATCCACTGAATATATAATGCTAATTATGTAGGCTAATAATGCTATGCCCACTGAAAACACCTGGCGGCACTCTTGAGGAAGATCACTGGGACATTCAAAATATGAAATAAAACCAAAGTATTATAGGCTATTAGACACTTTCCATTCATAATCACATGTCCATTGCCAGGCAGACGAGCACAAGTAGGTGCCTGTTGAAAAAATGCTGTCAGGACTGATATTATCACTTTCATTCTTTCAGTGTTGTGACCATCCATTGGCACACACACACACACACACACACACACACACACACACACACATTCATGCTTTAGACATACATGCATCCTGCATTTGCCTTGCCACAGTAATAGCTGTGCGTGTTTCCACAAAGGATAAGAAGTTCAGTCTTCTCAAACTTGCTGCCTCAAGCATTGTTTCAAACACACACACACACACGTGGTGACCTTCCCGAAAGCACTGGTGGAAATGAAAGGGAAAATCGTTCAGTCTCAACACGCGTCTTGCCTGAGCCAAACTACAAAGCAGCTGGCATGTCTCCTGATCTGAGAGATTAGAGACTAAAGAACCTATAGGGCACACCAAGTCCTCCACTGACTTCTTTACAGTAGTATCAAAAATGTCTGAACACTGTCTATGCTAATATCAGCTTTTATTACTGAAACCCTTGCCTTGCGCTTCTACTCACTGGCTACTTCATGAGCACGATTTACCTTACTTAGGGCCACTCTAAAAACTATAAAAAGGTGATGAGTTGGGGTTGGCTAACTGTGTATCTGCAGCTCCTTACTTTACCTGTACACCTGCAAGCTTGAGCTTCATCCCACCAGAAATAGTTATTTTAGCAATGTCATGAAAGAACCATTTTTGGTTCCCAAATTGAGAAGTCTGAGTGTGAAGACCCTGATTCAAACAACATTAATGGAAAAACCTGGTTGGTTTAATGGAAAAATTGGTTATAAATTATATGTGTTAATGAGAACAACCTTTCAAGGTGAATGCGAAGTGTAAGTGACCATTCTGTCATATGTGAACACAGCACACAGTGTGAACAACAACAGAAATTCTTCTTCTGCATTTAACCCATTCACCAAGTGAAGCAGCAGGCAGCGAGGAACACAGCACCTGGGGAGCAGTATGTGGGGACGGTACCTTTCTCAAGGTAAGTGCGTCGGCTGAATCAAGAGGTGCTTAGCAGTCTTGAGAATCAAAGACTTCCTGATCGCAGGGTGAATGCCCTAACCGCTAGGCTACCAGCTGTAAAGTATAATAAGCTTTACAAAAATAATTTGCTATGGAAACAAAATGTTTTAATGGCATAGAGCACAAGAAGTTTTTTTTTTTTAGAGCTTCTAAGGTGGCCAGTGACACTTTATTCATGATAATGGTCAGGAAGAGCCTAAAAATGGGCTACAACTAGATTCATGTTGAACAGGCCAACTAATCCATGTGCTAAGACAAAAACGCAATATACTCTATGCCCTTAAGGAAATAATTATTTGTGTTGGATTCCACAAACCTCCCTCCAAACACACACACACACACACACACACACACACACACACACACACACACACACACACACACACACACACACACACCAAACTGAGCCCAGAAATGTCCTAATTGATGCTCTTGCACCTTTCACATGTGGGCAACGCTGTGAGTTTCTTAATTAAGCTGAAGAGGAAGCTATTACTTTTGGGACAGGTTCAATTGTCTGCTCTCTGCTGCCTCAATGGCTATGCATGTGATAATGGAGGAGAGAGAGAGAGAGAGAGAGAGAGAGAGAGAGAGAGAGAGAGAGAGATGGAGAGAGAGGGAGATAGAGAGAGCAGTCAGACTCCCTCTCACTCTAATTTTCACTCTTGCTCAAAAATAGGTTTCATGAGGACTGGAAACACTGTTCATTTTTAATTTAGAGAAGGAAAATAAGATAGGGACTGTTCTGATTAAGGGGAAGGAAAGAGGACATGAAAAGAAGCTGAATTTCCGGCTGGCTGTGTTACAGGTGCACACTATTCAGAGCCTGTACACACAAAGGAAAATGCTTTATTTCCTCTAATCGACACTCTGTATGTGCCTGAGGGTCCTTATTTAGCTTTGGGTGGAACCAAATATCCAAAGAATCATGTACACTTTGACATTAAGATAACATGCGGCTGCTCCTCACTAAGGCTACTCAATGAAGATAAGATAGGAAAAACTTTTATTGATCGCACAAGTTGGAAATTTCCACACAATTAATTATAGTTTAACTGCATTTAACGTTTTTGGTTCATTCAGTTAGCTGTAGGTCATCGACGGTAACAATATTGTGCTTACATAAAGCTGGGATAATGTTCCCAAAACAAATCATATCTTGGTACAGGAAATTTACCTATACCTAGTCTACATCACTACCCACCCAGAGGCTTTCCAGTGTTGTGTCACCCAAAATTAGGACCAACACTGATAGGACAAATAAATTGATCTATAAATAAGTCAAAACATGAATATTCACACAAGCGTCTCAATATGATCAATGCTACACATTTGGACTAAATTTACAAAAACTAATGATTTCATTTATTGATTTTACTTATACTGATGCCAATTATGTGGTAACAGCCTTGGATTGTGCTTGGGATTCTTTGTATTTTTTGATTACTTTCATTTAAAAAAAGATAAATTCAAAAACTGATCAACGATCTTGATTTTTGAGGAACATAGGCATTTAATGTAATGTCAAAAAAAAGTTTTCTTTTGTATTTAGAAATGTTGTAATGATCACAGTGATTTAAAATGAATTCAATAAAACAATTGGGATAGAAAAATCATGATTATGATCACCCATAATATCATGTACCCCTGATGGCTTAGTCCAGCACAGCAGTGGAGCACACTAATGTGTGTGTGTGTGCGTGTGCGTGTGCGTGTGTGTGTGTGTGTGGTAAACTGGACCATTAGACGCCATGAAAGACAAAACACTCATAATGCATATTGACTCATGTGTACATTGGCCTGTACATAAGTGCATTTGCCATGTCTTGTAGTTCAATATCGATCAACAGTGCATCATTATGCCTCAAAATCCCATTTAATAATCCAGTTTAAAACTCTGGAAACAAATATTTTGTAGGCCTCTTTGCCTTAAATATGGAAACTCAGGTAAGCTGATTCATCAGACAAACATAAAAGAGAGGCATTTGTTTATTGCACACTGAAGAGCTTCTAAAAATATTTCTTAAGCCAGAAGAGGGGCTGTGTTTTGAGGAAGGCCCTGGTACTCCTACTCTGAACCAAAAAAAAAAATGAAATAATGCAATCTGTCAGCACTGTAGCACTTTCACTACCATTTATTATTAAAGATGTGTTCAAATCTGCAGAGGGAGGTGGGATGTTGATGTGAAGGACAAGGGCGTTCAATGTTCAAGTGGAGGATAAAGTACTGAAAAGAAAGTAAACCATAAATGGAGAAACACTGACCCTTCATCTGACTTAGTCTGGCTCTAAGGTTCACCATTAAAATAGACGCTCAAAAACAAAATGATTAGAAGTCAATGTGCCAAATCTAAAATGCCTTGAAGAAGGAAAGGGCTCTGGAGAAGGTTTTCAAAGGACATTCTTCTTTTAGGGTTTCATATCCCCTGACGGGTTTTCTTTTCATCTCGTATTAAATATTTACCTCTTCATGCATGCTGTCTACAGTTTAACATGATCTTTCAATAGTCCTTATAAATGAATGAACCAAGACTTTCTCAAAGAGGCCATATCACTGAAAACCAAAATCCTCACTTTGTTGAAAAAAGTTTAATGTAAACATTATGCAAACATATGTGTAGGCCTACAGTAGATTAGCGCTGCTCACTCACACTGAAGTTGTGAGAAGTGTTTCAGTCCAGACTACTTTTTAAATACTACTCAGTACTTTTTGAATACTGCACACTGCAGCCAATTGGACCTTATTTCCATGGGAAGCACACAGACACTATGAGAATTACAGCCACACCATGAGAAGTAGAGAGGATGTCATGAGAAGAAGAGTGCCACCACTGACATACTCATCAAAGGAAAGAGCAGAGACACTGTAAAAACTTACATTGCAAAAACTGTAAGAAATACAGGGACATATATATGTAGTACAAATATGCTACAAACAGTACAGTGACTGCATTCGAACCGCAGTGACTCTGCAAGAAGTGACACCATGAGAAGTACAGTGGCTCTGTAAAAGGTACAGTGATATCATAACATGCATAGACATAATGAGAAGCACAGAGACGCCATGAGAAGAATGGCAACGCAGTGAGAAGTACACAGAGGTTGTGCGATGCATACTGATACCTCTAGAAGTGTAGATACACCTTGAGCAACCAAGCAGTAAGTATAGAGATACTATGAGGAGCAAAGAGACACTTTTAAAATTACTTCATAAGTACAGTGACACCACATGCAATACAAGGTAACTGTGAGAAGTATGGTGACATCATAAGTACAGTGATGCCATGAGAAGTACAGCAACACCAAGTCACATCATGTCAAGGAGGTGTATATTGTCATTTCAACCAGACATACAATACGCAGTGAAATGAAATGACATTTCTCTAGAACCACGGTGCAACAAAAAGAGCAAAAACAGAGGACTACAGAAGACAGAACTAAATACAGTGTGCAAAAGAAAATGAGCAACAGTATGATAATTTGCAGAACATACAGCGACAACATGCAGTGCAGTCAGCAAAAGCATGAACAGTACTAGTGTGAGTGATTACAGTATTATAACATACTGTACAATAGCCGCAAAGTTGTTAGGTGTGCAAAAATGCAAAGTAATCCATAGACTGATGTAAGCAGTGATAAATAACTGCAAAGATAACAAATAATGTACAGGATATATTAAAACACAGGGATTTTCAAGGGTAGTCAAAGTC
This sequence comes from Brachypetersius gabonensis, assembly GCA_037577145.1. Lineage (NCBI taxonomy): Eukaryota > Metazoa > Chordata > Actinopteri > Characiformes > Alestidae > Brachypetersius > Brachypetersius gabonensis. The sequence continues at coordinate 10,950 of JBBJLR010153664.1, forward strand.
AGTAAGTTTCTTTGTTTAGGGCAGAACAGTGTGTGTGCAGGGTGATTGGGAAGCAGGATGTAGTTTAGTTCAGAGTGGTGTGTCTTTGTGTGTGTATGTGATATTTTTGGTCTGAAGAAAACATGTCCACATTAAGAGACAGGTTGGCTCTGCACCAATCTTTTTCAGATCCTCTCTGTATGCCACTTCGTTGCACCCACTGTTCAAACCCATGACACTTATGTCATCAGCAAACTTGGTGATGTGGTTAAAACAGTTCACTGCTGCACAGTTCATCAGTGTAAACAGCAGAGGGTTGACCACACTGCTCTGGGCAGGCCTTGAGTGGTTGCTGCCATGCCATTTTGTGCTTCAAACTGTGCATAGAGGTGATACAGTGCACCTGGAAGGGAGGCCTCACTATCACAGGCTGGTGGAGATGCCCTGTAGCTGGTGATGTCCTGGATGCCCTGCCACATGTACTGTCCGTCCCCAGTGTCCTGTAAAATGGCTGTGGATTTTCTGTGCATGCTGTTCTCAGGGAAGCCGTTTCACCTGATCTGAAGGCAGTGTCTCAGGTTCGCAGCAGTGCCCTCACCTCTGCTAATCTGGGTAGCTGTTTCCAGCATGCTGTCAATGAACTGTGACTCTATAAAAACAAAAACACAGTCGCTGAACTCACACTAGGTAGTTTGTTGGAGTTGGATGTAGTGCAGTTTATTATCCAGGGAGCAGGCTTTGCCAAGCGGGATGAACAGTAGCTATAGCTGGCCAGCTAGCTTTAGCGTTTAATATTAGCATCTACTTGCTGTACTGCCGCTTCCTCATATTCTGTATGTCACATACCCTCCCCCTACATAAGACAACGCCATGGTCTGAGGGCCTGGTCTCTGCAGCAAGCTGGGATCTTTGAGCTTTTCCAGCAATCCATTATCAGAGTAAGTTTTTTGTTTGTATCTTAACTGAAGCAGGGTCTGGCGGTCATAAACATGTCTACCAGCTGTTCTAATACACTTGTGAGCAATGATTTGGTGTGACAGTCTACTGAAAACTATACTTTGCACCAAAGTGTTGGACCCAGAGGGGCCGTTGCTACTTAGGGCACTGCTATCTTTATCGTAAAGGTGAAATACAGTGACACCATGAGAAGTGCATGGAAGCATAGTAGAGTACAGTTATGCCATGAAAAGCAAAATTCCCCGAAGAGGTACAGTAACACCATGAAAGATAAAACCACCCCAATAAGTACAGTGACACCATCAGAATTAAAGCAACACCCTCATCTGACACCATCAAAAGCTTTGCTTCTGATAATTGGTTTACTAAAAGAATCAGACAGGAGCTTCCCAAATGACCCATTGCATTGTTTTTGTAATTGTTAGAGAGACCCATTTAAATGATCTACACTCTGCAATAATACACAGATCTTAGCTTTCCAATGCTCCAGCAAGACTCTCTGTAGGTTTGCTGGCTGAGAGTCAGACAAATTAACTTCATAAGTGCAGGTTCATGTGAAGGGCAGCTAGGTCTATATATATATGTATATGTGTGTATATAAACAACAGCGTAGAAAAGTTCTGATGAGTTTGCCTAGTTGCCTCTCAAGAAGTCACATAGGAACAGAGTTCCTAATGACAGCAGATTCTTTGATATGTTTCATCATAAAGGGAGACGTGGGAGCTGCTGCTGGGGTGGTGTCAGCCGTTTAAGTGCTTTTTGAAGACATCACATTTGTTAACAAGATGTGTCATACTGAAGTCTTCTGGTAGGTTCTGCTAGGAGTCATTTATAGCTGTACAATGGTGGTCTGTTCCTTCACATTCAGCCACATCATAATTGCAAATAAACTACAAGCCTTTGAATTTGAACATTTCATTTACTTTAGCATGTTTTAAATGGCCTCTGCAGAGCTAGCGCTCCACTATCTCGAAATCAGATTTTGCTCTGAAAACGATCTTCGCCTTCCTAAGCCTTTGAGTAACAAGTTGTTTCAGACATGAGACATTTGGATAATACTTGATAGTGCAGATGTAAAATCAGAGCTAAAGTTTCTCTCCTCATTCATTAACGACCATTGAAACTAACAAAAAGCTTGACATTTCAGTTCGTGAGAGGGCAGAGTGGTGTTTGCGAATTGAAATCCCATGCAATCAGAAATCATGATCAAAAAGCATTTTGGAGAGACAAGAAACCTCCTATGAGCTAAGTGCCTCTGATTTGGCTCATAGCATGCACACACACACACACACACACACACACACACACACACACACACACACACACACACACATACAAACACACACAATCCATTATTGTAATCAGTACTTTGCCTATTAGAAAGTTAATCTCTCTTTCCCTCGCTCCCTCTCCCTCTCTCTCTCTCATTTCTATTTGTTTCTTCACTCTTGCTTTTTTTTTTTATACTTTTTTTTAATCCAATTTACCATTATCTGTCTCCTTTATCTATTTTCTCTTCTCGTTTCTTTTGTCTTTTCCTTTAGCACTCTACTCATTTTTGTCTCTTTCCATTTTGTCCAAATAAACTCTTTTCATTCTACCTTTTAAATGTGTCCTTTTCTTGTTTCCCCCCACTACTGCACCCTGCTGGGTGGCTGTCTAACTACAGAACCTAACATCCCTTTTCTGAGCGTCACCATGCTTAAAACAGATCACAGGTGGGTTCAAAAAACACCTTTAAAACTAATATAAATCTGACTAATCAGAGCCCTTTACTGGTGGATTCCAAATGCCGATAGCTCTGTGTCCAACTAGTTCTGGCACACTCTAAATACTAATGAAGTCTTCCAGTCAGATTCTATGTGAATGCTGAAGAGTGTCTGATATTTTCAGGTTCCACCCTTAGTCTGTCAGGACGGCTGAATAATATTTTCATTGCTGAGCTGCCTGTGTGTTGATTTTTGCCACCAAGGATCTTGAGATGTGCAACTTTAGTAGCTCTGTGGTTTTCTTATGAACTCTTTCAAGGTGGGACTAGCACTTGCACTGTTTTGGTGATTTCCCTTGCTCAGAAACACATGTCTCACCTCACCAGTTAATAGTCAGGTTTAGTGAATGTGATTGAGGAGGAAAACCATCAAACTGTGTTGGACCCTGGCCCTCCAGGACCGGAGTTGCCCACCCCATCTTAGAGGCTTGCCCTTTCAATTCTACTTCTTTATCTAATCCAGGCTACCCACAAATGGTCTCTGACTGTAGCTTCATTCTTGAAATTCCAGGGTTTCACAAGCTTATAGTGGTATAACAATGCAGAGCCTCTACAGCAGAAAGCCATCTTCCACACTAAGCACAGCTTGCCTTCTGAAGAATGGACGTAAATCCTCAGTTGGGCAGGTGGCAGGCCATCCCTCTTTGACAAAATGACACACATTAGAAAGCAAAGGCTTCATTGTAGTCCACAGTTTCAGCTGATTGCAGTTAAAAGGAGGCTTTGTCTTTGCCATCGACCTTCTCTCCAAAGAAATGTCTAAGAACTACTGCAGAAGGCAACACCAGTCCTGGGACTGTGACTTGTAGGCTGGAAAAACACTCCTTCTCTGTGACCTTGGGAGATGCTGAGTTTGCTGCCTGATTACATGCTACAGGGTTTCTGTATCTTTACCTTTGGCTTCTGGTGCTAAGGCTTTATCATGCATGGACTTCCATGTCAAACGAGTTACTGCCAGTAGGTGGCGCTACATCTGTTCACATGTCATGCCTCAAACCAAGATCTCTCAGGCACTCCAAAGCTGCATTGCGGGGTTTAATGTTTTAATCTAACCACACATGATGCAACAGTTTCACCTGTTCCTCTTGAACAAGAACGGAATTTAAAAATCTCCACATTTTCATTTGGCTTTTGATTACAATACTGTCTGTCTGTCTGTCTCTCTCTCTTTCTTTGTCTTAGTCCCTCTTCCACTTACTCACGTTTCACTCCTTATAACTTTCTTCTCTATTCCTGTTGTTGTTGCTGTACTTCGTTTTCTTTCTCATTCACTCCCACATTACCCCCTCTCACCTTCTCACCTCCTCTCTCCCATTATCTCTCGCCCTCTATATTTTTCCCTTTGGTTGCTTCTCTTTCCATTTTGCGCTTCTCTCTCTCTCTCTCTCTCTCTTTCTC
>JBBJLR010153699.1:0-15050 GCA_037577145.1 Brachypetersius gabonensis
CCAACTGGCCACACTCACCCGACCCACAAAGGCTCATGGGAGCCAGTTCTTCCGTACCGACTTGTCAATATATATATAGTGTAAGTGTCAACACTCGCATCTTGAGTTTTTATTGAAGTGAGCATCGCAAACTCGAAACGCAAACACCCGACCCTGTTGTGTTTAGAGCTCACTGTCTCGTGTTGGAAGTTGTTTTCAGGTCGTTGGGTTTTCGGGGGGTTTTTTGTGCAGAGAACTGTGTTGATTTCAGTGGTGATGATAATCTGCTTGCATTTGCAACTTCCATTCCCTAACTACAGGGGACAGTCTCCCCTGGAGCAACTTAGGGTTAAGTGTCTTGCTAAGTGGTGGTGTGCTGAAGGTAGGATTCGAACCCATGACCTCTTAGTCCAGAGGCAATTATCCTATCCACTAGGCCACCACCCCCATCATTATCTGCTGATGATCTGCTACAGAATCACAGAGATGTTGGAGACATGCTGGAATGTTCCTCTAATAAAGGAGTGAGGAATCCTCACCAGTTCACTCTTCACCTCCTCCACCAGCACTCTTCCCACATCTCACCAGCTTTCTGGGCTTTAATTTTTGTTTTTTATATTTGTTTTAATGTTATTTTTGCTTTTGCTTGAAGGCGCTTTCGTGCAGAATTGTTAGTGAAGGAAAACGGTGTCTCTTTTTTTAATGAAATGTGAACGGTTTCTCTATAGACTTTCTCCTCTTGCACACTTTTTCTAAATCATACACCACAAAAGCAACAAAAACCTCCAGCTGTCCGCTTAAAAAAAGGTTTTCCCTAAACTTTCGATCCACTTTGCTCTTTGTAAAAACTTTTTAAACCTGTTTTTAAACCTGTTTTTAAAACAAAACCCTGATTATTATATATAACCTGCTTTTTTAATTTTTATTTTAAACCTCAATGCAGATATTTCCAACAGACTGCAATGAACTGATACTGTTTTTATATTGTTCTATTTTCACCTTTTATTCTTTTTTTAGTCTTTTCTATAAGAGCATAGAAAAGAGAAAATCCTGTAGGTTCTTTTAACTGGAAAGTTGTTTTTTTTTTGTTAATTTACTAAGTTGCCTTCTTGCCAAAATAAGCCATATAACTGTAATTAAGAGACTGAAGGCTCAGCAATTAATCAAGCAATTACCTTCAACTTCTGTCTGATGTAGCATCCGTCTTCGTTATCTTCGTTAATCTAATCTTCCGCTCTGTTTCTCATGCAGATCTTCAGTTCGAATTAATAATCCGTCAGGATATTTTAACTGAATATTATTGTTAATTTTGAAACATTATTTATGTTTTTTGTGCACATACAGATGCAAAAGTGTGTGTGTGTGTGTGTCATGTGAGTGGTTTAGATGAAGAAATTAGGAAGACGTAAATATTATTAATATGTGACCTAAGATTTATTTTATTTTTGAGAGAATTAAGTTTTTTTGCTTTTGATTGCACTTTTTGTTTGTGTTTTGTTTTTGTTTTATTCTTTTGGGGGGCGGTTTGGCACCATGTGATAAAACTGTGACTGCTTCCACATGTGGTGCCTCTTCTTGACTGTTAGAGTCTGCATTCGGGTCCAGGACCGAAATCGGAACCAAGATTGGGGTCCAGATCTGAGTCCGGGTCTGAATTCCGGTCTGGGTCTGGTACGGAGATTGAGATCGAGGCTCTGTCAGAGTCTAAGCCCAGGTTTGACTCTGGATCTGGGATCGAGGTTGAGATTCAGGGTTGGTCCAAGTCTGGATTTTTTTTTTTTGTTTGTTTGTTTGTTTTTAATGCACATGCTGATTTTTTCTTTGATCTATTTTGACAGATTGTATAAAAAAGATAAAAAGAGCTTATATGATTGTACCTACTGACTGATTTTGTTTGTTTTGTAGTTTTTAAAAAGTTGATCAGTAGAGATGTTTTATTTCGGGGTTTTTAGGAGCCGCACATCATTCTGTCCCCCTCAGTGGTTTATTTTTTTGTTTGGTTGATTGTGTGTTTTTCCTGAGGTGACTCGGTGACGCCGGTCTGAAACGCGTTTATCCATATATTGTACATTTTGCACAGTCATTTGTTAATATGTAAATATTTGACTTCAAATGTTTTTAATTGCTATTGTTTTATAGAGGATTGAAAGAGATTTGTCTCCTTCATTAAAAAATGATAACATGAAGTTCTTGTTCTGCTTATATCTGAAATTTTACCTTCGTTTCCTGAGCTTTCCTGAGAAAACCTCTAGACATCTGCGGCCAAAAAAGTGAGTTTATGCTTCTAAATTGATCATAAATCTGCTCTGTGTCAGGTTGTGGGATTATTTAAATAAGAAAGCAACAGCAATGTTAAAATGTATTGTTAGAAGTTTCACGGTGTCACTCCTGCCTCCTTGCCACCAGAGGGTACTGTTGCACTGTAGCAGTTCACTCTGTCTTTATTTTTCACATACACAGTTATACACGTACCCCAAATCTCACCTAACACTGCAAATAGAGATACAGCAGCAGATACACTAAAGACAATACAATAACAAAGACTGTGTAAGATAGACATAGCACTGTGCAGAACTGACCCTTAAATGTGTACTAAACATGTGCAATAGTATTTATATTAGGGGTGGGCATAGATTAATACATTAATATTGGAATTAATCTAGATTAAAATGGCTCATTTGATTTCTGCCGAAGGTCTGAACCCCCCCAAATAACCCTAACGTATTTTAAAATCAACATTCTAATGTGATGGGTGTGTCTGCTTTCTCACCGCTAACGGGTCGAAACGAGCAAGACACGCTGACAGAGCTGCTCTGAGCGAGTTCCTGAGTTTTTCTGTTGCTGTACTTTGTTTTCGTGTCTGTTGAGTGAGAAAAAGAGGTCTCGCACAAATCCGTGGAACGTTAAAGCAAGACTGTTTTAACTGCATCTCACTGCAACCCCGCATGGCACGAGAGCTCCAAACATTCCACGAGAGCTCCTGAACCACAAGTGGCAGATCACTCCTCTCTCTACAGTATATACAGTGGTGCCCCACATAACGAACGCAGTCCGTTCCAGCGGCGCGTTGGTTGTGCGGGGAGTTTATTATGCTTTGTCTTCATTTGAGACACGTCTGGCCGGATTCAACCGTTTTTTTTTAAATGTGAAACGCACTCGTTCTGTGAGTCACGTGCGCAGTCGCGGTGGCATTAGTTATGCGGAACGTTCGTTCTGTGTTCGTTAAGCGGGGAACCGCTGTATATTTATAACAAAGTATAAACGTATACACGTCTATGGCAGGAGAGCTGAACATTGTAGAATGCTAAAACAGGGGGCGGGGCCTTGAAGTCGAGGGGGCGGGGAAGGGGCGTTGGGAAGCGAGGCTCCGCGGACCGGCAGGAGTCTTCTAACGGACCGGCGCCGGTCCGCGGCCCATAGTTTGAGAAACGCTGGTACAGGCCCAGCTCCCAACCCAACTTTGTGAATAGATTAACGGCGATATTTTTTTCCATCGCCCGATAAGAGTCTCACATTAACGCAACACGTTAACGCCGATAACGGCCCACCACTAATATATATGCATGATGAAGTGCAGGGTGCCATATTTTGATTGTTAAGGCACATAAAACATGGGTATAGATATGGAATATACAATAAACAATATATACATGTATTTTTTTTTTTACATATATACACATACACATGTACATATATGGGGATAGAAACATCTCCTGAGTGTCTGTTCTGGCTGTAGAACTCCTGACATGGTTGCCTGATTTGAGCAGGTGAAACAGACAATTGCTGGGATGGGATGAGTCTCTAGCGATCCTGATTGCTCATCTCCTGGTGTAGATGTCCTGGAGAGACAGCAGAGCTGATCTGCTGCAGCGGTCTGCAGCCCCAACCGCTCTCTGTAGTCCCTTAATGTCACGGACGCAGCTGTTCCCAAACCAGGAGGTGATGTTCTGTATCTACAGCACCTGAGTAAAAACGCTTCACCACCTGAGAAAATGTGAAGTCCTGATCCTTGTCCTTGCCTTGCTTTCTTGAAGCTTGAATGTGAAAAGTCCATGTTCGATCCTCTGAGATGTGAACACCCTGGTACTTGAAGCTGCCCACCCTCTCAACTGCAGTCCTCTTGATGTTGAGGGGTTTATGTGACTGCTGCTAACTCCTGCTGAAGTCCACCACCAGCTCCTTGGTCTTGCTGATGTTCACCTCCTCGCTGTAAGCAGTCTCCTTGTCGTTGGAGATTGATGATCGAGTTGGAGCTCAGTGCCACGCAGTCATGTGTGTAGAAGGTGTTAAGCAGAGGGCTGAGGAAACCTACTTGAGGTGCTCCTGTGTTGAGGGTGATGGTGATGGAGACGCACAGGCGGTCGTTCAGACCCAGTTCCCTCAGCTTGGTGGAAAGTCGATGGGGGACTATTCTATTGAAAGCTGAACTATAGTCAATGAACAGCAGTCTCACCATGTTTCTTGTCCACATGACTGAGGGTGGAGTGCAGAACGTGAGTCTCCTGAAAGCCTTCATAACTACCAGCGTGAGTGCAACTGGTCGGTAATCATTCAGGCACGAGGGCATGCTGTTCTTCAGGACTGGGGCAATGGTGGATCTCTTGAAGCAGGTCGGGACCACAGTCTGAGCCAAAGACTCGTTAAAGATTGTGGTGAAGACTCCGGTCAGCTGTTCAGCGCAGCAGGTGCCCAGTGACGCCGTCCGGTCCTGGTGCTGTCCTTGCATTGACCCGCTGTAGCACCCTGTGCACATCATGCTCCACGATCAAGTCACTGCGCTCCATCAGCTGGCTACTGCCTCTGTTAGCCTCTTGGCTAGCGTTAGAACACATTTAGGTAATCGGCAAAATGAGTCTGCACGTGCAGATCTTACTTTTAAAGCTTTATGGCTGTTAGCTCTCAGCAAGGAGCCCTGATTGTTTAAGTCTGTTCAGATTGTGCAGTTCTGTTTTAGGAGTTAATTCTCTATCAGTTACACAGAGGCCACATTCAGCACTGTTTGCATCCACATTCAGATCTCTATCTGTTGGAACTTCTATTGGACGTGAGTTTGCTGCTGCAGAACTGCAGACCATCAGAGGTTCTCGTGGAGTCTGATTTGGAGACATGAGAGTGACTCTCTCAGTATTAGGCAGGTGGTTTTAAATGCTACAGCTGATTGGTGTGTAACAATTAGTAAAGGGAAAGATCTGAGTTATAACTGGAAAAGATGTTTTTGTTTGTTTTTTTAAAAAAAGCAAAAATCATAATTTAGGCTGTAGCTCTTTTTACTGCAGTCAGTAACCATCCAGGACCATCAATCTCCACACAGTCCCAATATGGAAACAGGGCTGCAAAAACATCCTGTTTTGAATTCATTGTTATGTCGCAAAAGTCAATAGTCTGTTCATCTTATGCCGGTTTAGTTCTGCCCACTCATCCTGAAGTTATTAGCTTTTTGAATGATGGCAACCAATTAGAACAGAATTCATTTACTTATTTATTTGTATTAGAACATCCATTTTCATTCTGCAGGATAAAAAGAAGTTGGAACGTGGTGTGAAAATGAATACGGACTGTTTGGGGGAAAAATGAAAAACGAGTTCAAATGTAGGATTTTAGCTTTTAAATACATTCAGTTCAGTAAAGCCTAGTGTTCTGACTGGCATAGATGGTTTCTGTGCTTTTTGGAATTGGTATCTTCCTCTGAAATGCAGCTGAAAGGGTTTGGTTTGTTAATTTGATTACAGGCGCAGATGAAGGTTTGGCTTTTTAATAAAGAAGTTAAATAACTGGCACTTTAAAGTTTTTACACATGAAGCCAAGGCTGAAAGACAAGTTAATTATGTTTAATAAACTGCCAATTTATTGCGAGCGGCTCTTTGAGTGGCTTCATCAGACTGAGCCTATTTCAAAAGTTTGGGGACACCAAGTGCTTTCATTTCTTTAATACAAAGGAGAGCAATTTGCATTAAAGCTGAAGGCCACACCCATTTCTCCCCCCTTTTTGTGATGTCACTCACTGACTCTTGAGATTTTTAAAGCATTTTATGAGGCCAGAAGAGCTTTGGTCTTTTCAAGAAAACAGCCCACCAGGATGTCTTCAGCTATTAAGGAGAGCTCAGAGGCACACTCAGAACTCACACATTCATTGGTTGTGGCCTTCAGCCTTAATGGGAATCACTCTCATTTGTATTAAAGGACATTGAAATCTATGTATGAGTGTTGAGTCTGCATGACAAGTGCATGCGATGATTGTGTGTGTAAGATGAGTGTCATTTTACAATCTTCACATGCATTTGTCATGCAGACTCTCACTGATCTACTGCTGAAGCTCCAGACTCTTGCTGCTCTACTGCTGAAGCTCCAGTTTCTCACCGATCAACTGCTGAAGCTCCATTCTCTCACCGATCTACTGCTGGAGCTCCATTCTCTTGCCGCTCTACTGCTGGAGCTCCAGACTCTCACTGATCTACTGCTGGAGCTCCATTCTCTCACCGATCTACTGCTGGAGCTCCAGACTCTCGCTGCTCTACTGCTGGAGCTCCAGAGTCTCACTGCTCTACTGCTGGAGCTCCATTCTCTCGCTGCTCTACTACTGGAGCTCCATTCTCTCGCTGCTCTACTGCTGGAGCTCCAGACTCTCACCGATCTACTGCTGGAGCTCCATTCTCTCACCGATCTACTACTGGAGCTCCAGACTCTCACTGATCTACTGCTGGAGCTCCATTCTCTCGCTGCTCTACTGCTGGAGCTCCAGACTCTCGCTGCTCTACTGCTGGAGCTCCATTCTCTCACCGATCTACTGCTGGAGCTCCAGACTCTCGCTGATCTACTGCTGGAGCTCCAGACTCTCGCTGATCTACTGCTGGAGCTCCAGAGTCTTGCTGATCTACTGCTGGAGCGCCAGACTGTTGCTGATCAACTGCTGGAGCTCCATACTCTTACTGTTCAGTGGTTAAGTACACATCGCTCTCAGCACACTACAGGTTTGAATCAAATTCTACAAAGCTGCTTTGGGACAGCTTCGGCTGTAAAATGTGAATTGTAGTTTAGAAAACAGACAAATTCTCTAAAGACAAATTCTCTACTCAATACAGACTCAAACACCATTGTAATGAATACTGAAATTAATACAAGGCCATTGGTCCGCAGTTGGTCCCAAAAAAACCTTTTACGCCGTGATTGGTGTATTATTAAAACGCCATTGGTGTATTATTGCAATCTCCACTATTTATCAAATAGCAGAGTTTGTAACATTTCGAATGAGCCCTCTCGTCTGAAAACTGCTCCCAGATCAGTCGAGTGACGCAGACAGAGAGGCGCTCCACTGCGCTCTGTCGGAACAATAGATTTGTTTCAAATAATGAAACAAAGCGAGTTGCTTTATTGTGTTTTTAGTAGGGGTGGCCATAGATTAATTTTTTAAATCTAGATTAATCTCACTGTAATCTTGGAATTAATCTAGATTAAAATGATTAATCTAGATTAATCTAGATTAAAATGATTAATCTAAATTAATCTAGATTAAAATGGCTCCTTTGAATTGAAGGTCTGAAGTCCTTTCCAAGGGAGGAAAGAACAGACCCTGCTCCTCGTAACTGTTTTATATTTCGACCCGCTCCGTGGCCGAGAGTAACGAGCCAAACCCACCTGGCTAGCAGCCGCTAAAGCTTGCGTAGTGTAGGCCCAGCTCCCAACCCAACCTTGTGAATAGATTAACAGCGGTATTTTTTTATCGCCCGATATGAGTCTCACATTAATGCAGCACGTTAACGCCGATAACGGCCCACCACTAGTTTTTAGCGAGTTTTGTTAAGTGTTTGGTGTGCCTGGCCCAGAGTTCTTATTGTCTGAGCCTAATGGTGAACCGAGGAGCAGAGCCGACTGTGCGAGTCGTTTGATCAGAGCCTTTGTACAGAATGAATGTGAGAGAGCGGTGTTGAATTGGTTATTGGTTTATAATTCCATAGTAAAAATAAGGATTTCTCAAAAAAAACCCCGGCATATTCTAGGCAGTAAGGGTTTTAGAAAAAACCCGGGTGTTTTAAGAGGCTATACTCTGGGTGGTGAGCATTTTAGGAGTCGATACTCTGGGCAGCGAGTGTTTTAGGAGGTGAAAGTATGGGCAGCAAGTGTTTTAGGAGCCTATACGTTGGGCATTGAGTGTTTTAGACTGCACTTCTGTGCTCAGTGGATTAAGCTGGTAACCTCTCAGTGGCAATTAATGGCACCGCTGTGCTAATGGCCTGCCATCGGTCATTCGGCCCCAGCAGGGAGTCTCTAGCAGAGACACGATGGCCCTACCAATAACACAGTGGGTGTGGATGAGGGGAAAACAGGACAGACAAGGAGGAATTTGGTCCACAGAGTCATTAACATTAGTGTTATCACTGTTTGTTTCAGTGGGATAAGCTCAGGGATGCATGCTGCCATAGAAATGTGAGGATTTTTGAATTTGAGAAAAAAATTCACACTAAAAAGTAGATGGGTTCAGACCCTGCACCCTGATTGATTGAATCTATCGATCTATCTATCGATCTATCTATTGATCTATCTATCGATACGTACTGATCTCTATTGATCGATACATAATATCTATCTATCGATACATAGTAAGTTTATAAAGTTTCTATATGCACAGTGGAGTGTTTATCTGAGATGTTGAACTGAATCACTTTTCTTTGGGGACTATTTTGCCTACTTTTTATCAATCCACAATGAATAGGTTTGGTTTTATGACCAAAAGCTTCTCAAAACTTATTTTTTCTTATAACAACCATAAAACTTTAATGGTGTAACTTTCTGTGGGGAGTTCTCATCCTACAACAACTGGAGATCTGCAACCTTTAGCTGGACCCCACCTGCTCTAATCATTGTTATCTGACCTGAGAAGCCCTTCTTGGTCTCCTTGGTGATGATGGCTTTATATGCAGTGCCTCGTCCATGACAGAGTTTCAGCATCAGTCTTTTGCTCCCCCAATGGTGTGTGTGTTTGTTTGTTTGTGTGTGTGGTATGTTTTCTTCTGTGATGTGGTTGCATCACTAAGCTTGAGGCCTTCAGAGGCTGTGAAAGATGGACTTTCTGGTCAGTTCTGTCCTGCAATATCAGCCAATCGGTTACACTTTCTGTAGAACTGTACCAAAACCAGAGAATGTTTACTACCATGAAGTGTCCTCAAGGTTAGATCACCGGACAGAAATTGCATAATAACATGTTTAAAATGTAAACAAAGCGAACCAGAGTTAGAACTTTTCACTGTGGAACCCGATGTCAGATGGAGAAAAAGAGGGGGTAGAATATGGAGAGAGAGAGGGAGAGTAAAAGAGAAAGGCTAGAGAGAGGGTGGTAGACCAAATGTTAAGAAAGGAATGAAAAACATAGAGAAAGAAAAGAGGAAGGGAGAGAGAAAGTCAGAAAAGGGAGGGAAAATGGTAGTGAGTGAGAGGGAGAAAAAAAGGGGAGAGAGAGAGAGAGAGAGAAAGAGAGGAAGACTGAAGGGTAAAGAAGGAGAGGGAAAAAAAGAGAAAACTAAGGGAGCGAGCAAGACAAGTGAAAAAAGTGAGCAAGAGAGAAAAAACGAAAGGGATGGGAAGGAGAGAAGTGATTTAGGGAGAAAGACAGAGACAGACAGAGAAAGGGGAGAGGGAGAAAGATTGAGAAGGACAGAGGCAGACAGAGATAAAGAATTGAACTCCAGGCTCCAGACAGGGTCTTGGCTGATGGAACTCTTTAAGAGTTGAGTTTTTTTTCTTATAGTGGTAAATAATCAGGTCACTATCACACCGGGAACTCATCTTTCATCACTGGAACATTCTGGAGGGAAAAAAAGATTTAATTCAGCACTTCAACAAAAGGGCTGCTCGTGTCTCCCGGCCCTCAGAACAGCCTCCTGCGCCGTAATTGAACAAATTAGCCAGGAACAGCTGTTACCTGTTAAAATGACCCGCTTCCATTTTACTGCCACGGACAAAAGGTCCGGCAGCATCTGCGCCTGCAGCTGTCGGGCGTTCCGAGCACCGCGTTCCATGCATCATGACAAACGCAATTACCTGCACATCTCTTTTTATTACGGAGCGGCTTCCTCGCCGCTCTCGCCTTTGGCAAAGTCGTTTAGACTCGTAAAAGCATAAGGTTACCTTCCCTGATGAGGCCAAACGTCACCGTGGAGACGATCAGGCCAGCGCCATCCTTAACTCTTCAGTTTTTCTCCGGTCTACTAATTTCTGTGTTTTTATTTGCTCGTTCCACACAGAAATTCAACAATCCAAGTTCTGTGGTTTAGTTTTCATCACCACATATTCTGACATCTTTCTTTAATTTAAAATACATGGACTTAACTTTTAAATCACTTCCTTGTAAACTCAAGCCAAAACAGCAATAATATTTTGTGGTTAAGCCCTAAGTGGGGAAGTGTTTTTAACACTTCTACGCTTTGCTGCTTAGGTTTTTTTTGCTGTAGTTCCACAATTAAATACAACAGTTACTTTGCATTCCCTCCGGTTGTGCTGCCTGACTGCAGCAGTTTTGATACAGACATGAACCTCTGATGTATCTTTTATGCTGTAAATGTATCTACAGTAAACCCCCAGTTTTAGCGGATCGGGACTCGTGGATCCAGTCACACACGTTTTTTTTTCGAGAACGAAACTGATCGTTTTATGAGGAAATATTCAAAACAACGCGGAACCTGCAAATATTCTCCGCATTTTTTTTGCTTATTTCGTGGCAATATACTTTTTTAAAAACTCATTTTAGTACTTCTGGCTCCCCGTGCATGGACTTTAAACCTCTCTCTCTCTCTCTCCTTTTCCCTCACTCACTCTCTTGCTCTCTCTCTGTATATATCTCTCGCGTGCGCTCTCTCTCTCTCTCTCGATCTCTCTGTGTCTCTCTCTGTGTCTCTCTCTCTGTCTCTCTCTCTCTCTCTCTCTCTCTCTTTCTGTCTCTCTCTCACTCTCTCGTGCGCGCGCGCGATCTCTTTCTCTCTCTCTCCCTCTTTCTCTCTCTCGCGTGCGCGCATTCTCTCTGTCTGTCTCTCTCTCATTCCTGACTTTTTCCCGGAGCGCGCGGTCTCTCTCTCTCTCTCTCTCTCTCTCTCTCTCTTTCTCTCTCTCTCTCTCTCTCTCTCTCTCTCTCTCTCTCTCTCTTTCACTCTCTCTCACTCTCTCTGTGTCTCCCTCGTTCGTGACTTTTCCGTATTTAAACCTCGGGTTTATCTTTACATTTTCTTTAAGGGTTATGTATTAAACTGAGTTATAATGAAATTAAAGTGATCTGGGAGCACTTTAAGGCATTTCTTTGACCAAAACACAACAATGAGATTTTTCATTTTACGCGGGTGCTCGTGTAACGTAACCCTCGCGAATAACGAGGGTTTACTGTATTTGTATCTGTCTACAGCTTTGCAGGGTCATTTGCCGGTGTTGCTTTGATGCATGTCAGGTGGTTCAGTTGATGTGTAAAATGCAAAGATTTGTTTTACAGTGTCAAACAGTGAGTGTGGGTTTCTTAGTTGTGTGTCTTGAGGGTCCTGCATGGTGCTTTATCAGTTGGTGCATCAGCTGTCCATTACTGATGGACTGTCAGATATAGAGGTATAAACAAAGGTATAAATATAAAAGTCTGAGTGTAAAGATGATGAGTATCTCCTTTGCTCAGTATGTTCAATGTTGAACGATCCAGAGACACTTTAATGGAACGTAATGAAGGGCAACACAGTCCCTCAGAACATAAAAACAACACACATGATTTATTACATTCGTCACCTACTTTATCGATAGTGTCTTTCCTTAAATGGCCCCAAGTCTCCCCAGAACAGAGCCTGAGTGTGTCCAGCGAGTAAGTGGACATGTTTCCACTGAACACACCAATAGAAACAGGAGAAATGAGTAGATTCGTTAAGCACCGGTCTATGCCGAATTGATAGAAAAGGGGAGAAAGCGAGAGGAAAAGAGAACCAGAAGAAGAACATCTACAGGTGAAGAAGAAGGTCATTCACATGGAGATGCTGACTGAAAGGTCCAACAGAGAGATGAGGAGATTCATGAGGTTCTGTCAGTGAGGGCTGATGGTAGAATCTACAAAAAGATGATGGAGATAAAAGAGGACTTGAAGAAGAACATTGGAAGGTGAAGAAGAAGGTTGTTTCCACAAAGATGCTGATAGAAACATCCAACTGGAGAGATGAGGAGATTTGTGAGCCTCTGTCTGTGATGGCCCACGCTCGAGTCGACAGAAAAGGAGATAAAGAGATAAAAAAGACTGGAAGAGGAGCATGTGAAGGTGAAGAAGGTTGTGTATATGAAGTCGCCCTGAAAATGTATGTCTAGAGACTGGGCTGTCTGTGGGTGAGGGCCCACAAATTTATTAAAGCAACAGTGAGAGACTCGGTTATTTACGACCAAATTCAGAACCGTAGTCTTGCCCCACCTTCTGCATGCTTTATACAGACTCCACCCCATCACCTAAGCCACATGGAGGATTTCCAGCAGTAAGACATGGACAATCTCCCGCTGCTACAGATGTTTAAGGTTGACTCTGGATAATCAAGCTTGGACACTTTGGCTGATTCTTACACATTTCATCTAAGTTCAGTGATCTTAGTATCAATAAGTGCCCATTCTCTTCAGAGACACGTCTGCATGTTTAAACAAAAGTTAATTTGCTAAATGATGGATAAAATGTGGTCTGTTACAGGACATAATCAGAATAAACACGACAGAATAAACACAAACACGACAGAAAAAAGTTGATTTTTTTATAGTAGAGGCGAAAGGAACTGAACGTCTCCAACACAAATACAGGCATTTCATTCATTCAGTCTAACCGTGAAGCTCCATGTGTCTCTGAGTGTTTATATGGATGCTGATAATGGTAAAATAGTGAATATGAATTAGATACGCAGAAGTGTCTGCACACTTTAATACACAATCTGTTTAATACATGCTGTTTGTTTGCGGAAACAAAAATTAAACGAGTAAGATATGACTGAAGGGAAGGAAAGAGAAAGTGAAGGTAAGGAAGGATTAAGAGGGGGGGGCGTGGAAGGATTGAGAAAGCAAGTGATTGAGGAAAGTGAGTCAGAGAGAAACAGGGGAGAGAAGGATTAAAAGAAAGGGAGAAAGATAAACTGTATAAGGAGAAAGAAAGACAGGGGAAGGACGGATTGAGAGGAGAAGAGGAGAAAGAGATAAGAGAGAAAGAGAAGAGAGAGAGAGGGGTAGAGAAGTAGAGTAAGGGCTGTCGTCTGGGGGGTTAACGTCGACTCCACATCATAAACAAAACAGCAGAGACGCATCTCTGTTTATTTTATTGCCCAAATCTGCAGACACCACAGAGCGCCTACACACACACACTTACCCTCTGTGTGAACCTGAGAGAGAGGGAGGGAGAGAGAAAGGATAGAGAAGTAAAGAGAGAGAATGTGAAGAGAAAGGGAGTGGGTAGAGAGGGAGAGCGTCTGAGAAAGAAAAACAGAGAAAGAGAAAAGGGGCAGAAAAAGGGAGGGGGAGGAGAAGGAAGGACAGAAGAAGATGTGATAAAGAGAGAGAAAGAAGGAGACAGAACGAGAGAAGAGGAAGGAAAAGAGAGAGAAATAAAGTGAGAAAGCAGTGGTCAGGTTGCGCCAGTGCAGATCAGTCCTCCACCATCAGCCAGATCCATTTAAATGGTTAATGTCTTGAGGAACAGTTCTCCAGGCTTCCTGAAGGACATTCGAACACTTTCATTTTCACTCCAGTCCCTCAACCTGACCAGTTTCAGTGAAATGTTAGTGTTTGTTAAGACAAACAACTACGTATCAGTCATTCAAACATAGCAAAGCACATCTAACTTAAGGCCTGAGCCGGTGAAGAAACAGGTGCAGATGATCCCAGATCAGGTCAGTGATCAGTATACTGGTGGTGCTGAATGCTGAGTGGTGTTGATAATGATAAAATAGGGGAATTTAATGATTACATAGAACAGTATTGATACTAAACAACACATCCAAATAATTTCATACCCACTGAGTGTATTTAGCCTGTCAGCATCAGAGAGGCAGAAGAACCGAACGCCCACAGTGAGAGAAGGTTCTCGAGGGGATGTGTAACAGTACTGTAAGTCCAGAAGAGCAGGCAGCAGCGGTGGGCAGCATGGGGCTTTATTTCATCCGCCAAGGCTGAAATCTAATTGTACCGCCTCCCCTCCGCCCGCTTTTCCACTTACAGCTGAGTTTGGGCTCTAAGTGATCTAATCTGGTTCCGTCAGCAGAACCCAGACTGGACGTTTCTGCAGAGACTCCGTAAACACTAAAGTCATTACTGGAATAACTGTGGGAGGCCTTTCGGCACCGCGGTGTCACACAAATCACCCTTCTTTACACTTATGCAATTACGCTACTTTTCTTCTAACGTTGTATTATTATTATTATTATTATTATTATTATTATTATTATTATTATTATTATTATTATTATGCTTATTGTTATTATTTACTTTCATGTCACTCACAATTGAGTCATAGTGTAAGCAGGTTTGAGTCAGTTCTAAATGTGTAGTGGTGTAATGATGGATTAATGATTGATTGGGGTGGGGTTGTTTGGATATGTAAGGGAGGAGGGGGAGAAGTGGGCTGGACAAGCTAGACAGAAGTACAGATGAAGGGCAGATGAGTAAAGGTGGAGCCTGAAGAGGAGAGGGATCAGGAGGGAGAAGAGATGGGATGGACTAAAGATGGGGTTTGGGGTGAGGCTGATTGGATATTTAACGGAGAGAGGGAGGAGTTCACTAAATTAAGTAAGAATGAAGAGGAAGTGCTATGGTAGAGGGCCAGGGGCATCACACAAACAGCAGAGTGCTGTAGGGCTGTAATGATCAATTAAATAGTTTTGTAATAATTGATTATGTAGTGCTATGATGATTGTAGTTTTGTAAAAATTGTTTATGTAGTGCTATGATGATTGTAGTTTTGTAATAATTGATTATGTAGTGCTATGATGATTGTAGTTTTGTAATAATTGATTATGTAGCGCCATGATGACTGTAGTTTTGTAATAATTGTTTATGTAGTGCTATGATGACTGTAGTTTTGTAATAATTGATTATGTAGT
>JBBJLR010153721.1:0-15046 GCA_037577145.1 Brachypetersius gabonensis
TTTAAAAAGCTGCTAAAAACTGCACTATTCTCCTCTGCCTTCTCTTAAATATACTTTTAATGCTCTTTTATGTACTCCTTTATATCTATTTTTAAATATCAGCACTTTTACTGTACTTTTAATGCTCTTTTATGTATACTTTTATCTATTTTTACTATATTTTCAATTCTGTAAAGCACATTGAATGACTGTGTATGATAATGTGCTATATAAATAAAGTTGAAGTTGAAGTTGAAGTTGAACTTTATATCTTTGAGTAAGTCGTGCTTTAGGTGGGGAATACAAATGAGACTAGCAGTTCCATTTAATGGGCTTTATATTTTCAATGGACATGAATCTTAACACAGGGAGCTAAAGAAGAACGTCAAGGCCATTTTAATGGATACATTATTCTAATGTTTGGGTCCCTGTTATCCACCCACATGATGTGCATAGGAGCCTATTCGAATGACATCATTTTCCTAATCTCAAGAGAGCCTTGTCAACTGGTGCCTTTTACAGCGGCCAGCTGAAGTGGCTGACACCATCCAGACTATGATAAGGACTGGAGCTCACTTAGATGCCAAGGCTTGCAGGATTTAATCAGCACCACTGCACAGACAGTCATTTATCTAATGGGTGACGGCGTCTTTTGATCCACACTGCTTAGAAGAGCAGTTGCCTGGTAGCTTTGCTCAAGGGAAGCAGAGAGAGCAGGAGCTGTTTAAGCAGGCCGCCGGTGTGTTCGTCGTCCGTGCGTGAGGAAATTAGCTTGACAGTAAGTGGAGTCACTTTTGGCATTGGATAGAAGACATTTCATCCTGTTCATGTGTTAGACATAGCTGACGTTATCAAGTCTCTATCTGCCAGGCCCCTTCTGAAAGTCACGCCAGAGCAAGGTGGTCAGGCATGATGAGCGAAGTGGTAAAGCCCAGTTTGATAATTATAACTGAGCCATGTAACCCCCACAGGAATCACTATTAATAGTAACAGTAACAGCTACACACACTCAAAGCTTCTTGAAAATGCTATGCCACTAGAGTAAAGCAAAATACATGCTATACATATACTATTCTCATTTCAAACTAATTAAAAACTAAAAATTCAACCACAAAACAGGAGTTGACATGTTACTCAACTTTCAGGGTTCTAGTCTACTGTGTCTGTACTTATTAGCTTATGTTCATGCAGTGCAGATCAGTTTGTCGGCTCATGCACACAAATATGTCTTTAGCTATACTATGCAGGATGCCCTTGTAATTGCCATGACCAAACAAATCTGTGTGGTCTTAATATTTTATAACCAATAAGATTAAAATACTTCTATTTAATGTATTGTATTTTCATATAGTAGGTATTCACTTTGTGTTGGTTTCAGCATATAAAATATGAGAAAATGTGTGTACTGTGAAACAATGTATATTTTAAAAAAGACTTTTTCCATATTGCCATTCACTGCCTCGAAGCATACATTGATACTGTGTGACAAGCTGTTACCTACAAAATATTTGTTTCTATTCCATTCAGTGAAATTCATGGGTCAAACGTGTACAACTGACACGAGAAAATTGCATACAATCCTCAAACTCTTGCTGCATAAGCTAACACTTGCAATTACACTCACTACTGCAAAGTATAGTTTGTCCATGTTCCCTTCTCTATGCTTAAAAGCTCAGTCTGAGGCTTTTGGTTCAGAGCCTATGTCTGAATGGTTGCTTGGGGATCAGAGTCTTGTTTTGAAGAGAGATTAGCTCCCGCTGGGTTTATTTGGCAGAGGTGAGTAACTTACACTGATTCCCTCACACAGTCTCAGCAGGGCAGTGACCTCCACCGGCCACCCACTGTCAGCAACAACACAACTGGTCTGTCAGGAACTCCTTGCTTGGACACTCTGAGTCAGTCTGGAGCCTCTCTAAGCTGTCAGGCTCACACGTTACTTGAACCCGGCTGCATAACATTGACATAACCATGTCATAAACATGTCTTAATAGAGGTCATATGCTGCCATGACAGATTATGTAATAATATGACAGTGTCACAACAGATACTATAATGTTTGGTGTCACAATAATCACCAGTAACGGCACTGGAATAGATAAATGATGTGATGTAGATAAATTAAATACATGATGAAGACAGTTCAGAGAATTGACTGGGGCTAAAATTTAAAAATCATTATTATTATTATTATTATTATTATTATTATTATTATTATTATTATTATTATTATTATTATTATATTATTATTATTATTATACCTGCAATATGTAGTACATTTACAATGGCACATTTAATCCTAATGAACTGCCAGAGGCTCTACCATGCTACATAATTTTTGCTCAGGACAACAATTTATCAAAATTTGTCTTAGCGACGAAGAGTTATGGACATACTCTCTAAATTCTTTCATGGTCAGTGTGCCATTTTATGTTAGAAGCACAGACTGTTTTGTCATACCTTATGATACAAAGAAGCCACAAGAATCCCATGGCACTGCCAAATGACTCCTGAGTGAGTGGGTACACCAAAAGCAGATGGGGAGGCACATTGCATGAGATACACTCAAACAACAAAGAGGAATTTGCACCATGATACTATTGCAGCATGAAACTATGACAGAAATTTGTCTAAATTTAATCCACAAATCATCCAACCTGAGAATGTATTTGTGCCTGTTCCTATTTTTTCAGACACAGAGACAGACACACCAATGCAGATGCACCTACACAGAGCAAGAACCGGAAAATATACATTTTTAAATTTTTTTAAAATCAGGCAGTCACTCATTAACCTATTAACAGGTTAATGAGAATTACATGAAGAATTGCATGAAGTTTTATAGTCTTTTTAAGACCATAAGGAAAACAGAATGTCAGCCTATTTTCTACCTTACAGTACTATTGAAATGTATGTACTAACTTGGCTGGTTTCTAGTTTATGGAGGCAAACTTGAGTACTCATACTTGTCTCATGTGAAATAAGAAAAGAAATGAATCAGTTCAGTAGGATGTTTGAATTGAATATTTTTGGAGACAGGAGACAAACAGCTTACATTAAAAAGTCCTCTCCATGTTTAGGCTCAAGCATTTTCAAGTCTTTTCAATGGATTTCAAGGATGTCAGGGGTATTTTTGGATTTTGTCAAGTCTTAAGTCACCAAATTAAATGATTCCAAGGCATTTAACCAAAGCCCACGCACCCAGGGAGCAGTGTGTGGGGACAATACCTTGTTCAAGGATACTTCAGAGGTGTCTAGCGGGTCTTGGGAATCAAATCCACAACTTCTTAGCTGCAGGGTGAACGTCCCTAACCACTAGGCTACCAAAATATTTATAAAGCATAAGAATATTTATATAAGAATACTGAAATTGATATTTATATAGGAATATTTATGTAAGAATATTAATATAGTCTTATATAAATATTCTCACAAAGCCTAGTGAACAAAACCAAGAAGGGAGAAATACAAAAACACCCCAAAGCTGGAAGAAAGATACCTTGGGAGAAAACAAAACTCAAAAGATAATAAGAATAAAAGAACATCAGTATTACTTCTTTTTTATCTAGGCGATTCTGCAGTACTACACTATATGGTCATCACTTAAAAAATCGATTTCCTTTTAGTCTCCTCCTACAATAAAAGTTAGTTAAGTAGACCATGCCCTTATGTGTCTTTTGTACTTAAGATCCACTGAAGTTTTAAGTACTTGATTATCTAAAGGTGCCAGACTCTGGTATAGGCAACATGGAACTAAGAGTATCAATTAAAGCAACCGCTTCGAAAAAATTAATTGTGTTATAGCTCTGTGAGTTAAAGGGGAAAAGGTTCAACTTTACATTAGCAGATTTAGAGCAGATGGCCCCTAATGTCTTTTTTCTCTCTCAGTCTCGTTCCGTTATAATGATACGTCTTTGTTTTGACGTGTGATTAGTACAGATCATGGAGTAATGTGTAATTGTCATGTCTTCTAGTTGTGTCCGCAAAGCCATGCCAGCATGCTGGGAGGTACAAAGTCCAACAGGGGGTCAAGGGACCAAAGACTGTCCTCTGAGGGATTGTACACATGTATGCAACCATTAATAACTCCCAGTACTCACAAATGTTAACAGATTGAAATTTGGCAGTAGAAAATACTGATGCCTTCAAAATCTTTGAAACAAACACGAGTTTAGTAATTACATTTAGTGGTTCCCATTCATCAGATTTAGCAGGCCACTTCGTAAATGAGCCATGAAGGGCCAAAATTTTAGACTAAACTGTCTCTTTGGTGAGTGCTTTTGCCTCGTGTTGGATTAAGAAATGCTCCGAGGTTGGCCAAAAACTGAGTATGGAGGGCTTGAGTCCTTTCAGCTGACTGAGGACTTCAATGGCCTTCTCTATTCACATGGTGGCTCACCCAACCATTGAAAGTGATTACAGTGGATTGTTCACTAATTCGCCTTTTGTCCTGACACTGCTCTGGGAGTTCGAGAGAAGGAATGGGCTCTATCAGCTATAATCTTGCAAGATTAAACGGATTCAGCTGTTATTCAACATGCTTGTCTTAATGGTTTTTGCACACTTAAAGAATACCAGATCCTGAAATGGTTCTAAAAAGTGATCAAGATTCAAGATTCAAAATTCAAGAGTATGTGCTACATATAAAAAATAGTTTTTAATTTATAATGTAATATAAGCTAACATATGAAAAACAAAAGAGATAGAAATATCCCCTGAGAATAAGACAAACAAGAAACAACTTATTTAGTGCAAAACTGAAAAACATACCTTTGGACACAAAGGTATTTGAAGCACCTGACACCTGACATTACCAAGCCACCCACCTCACTCCAGTAGGCCCTCTCATTTCTGCAGATCAGGCCTTGCACCACTCTGTCATCAGCAAACTTCACAATGGAGCTGGTGATGTGTCTGGCAACACAGTCAGAGATGTGGAGGGAGTACAGAATGGGACTCAGCACACATCCCTGGGGGTGGACAGTGTGGACAGTATCGGTGGTCTTCCGTTCAGAAAACTGTATACCTATCTTATTATTGTGTTGAATACAGAACAACAGTAATTGAACAGCAATCTTGCATAAGTTCCACACCCCTGTCAAGGCAGCTAAGTGTAGTATATAGGACCTGTGTGTCAGCATCTCTACTGGATCTGTTTTGCAGGCAAAATGCAGTGGGTCAGTGTTGGAAGGAAGGAGACAGCAGATGTAGTTCTTCATCACCTACGATGTCACGGCCACAGGTTGGTAGTCATTTAGGGTAGCGGGCCAGTAGTTCTTGAGTACAGGGATAATGGATGGATTTTATCATAAGTGGGGACCACACACTGGGCCAGGGAGGCACTGAAGATAATATTAAATAACTTGTCAAGCTGATCTACGCATATCTGCACATGTTCCTATATGCCAATGGGTCCTGCTTCCTTCCTGCAGTTTTTAGCCCTCAGAGCTCCCCTCATGTCATGCTATGAGAATGACAGCTCCAACTAGTTTTGATTTGCTGCTCACCGTGGCACGTGCTTTGTGCTGTTGCTGCAAGCATCCCAGAGGATTCCCTTTGGCCATGTTGATAAGTCAAGGAAAACAGAAGAAAACGTGAGAGAAACCCAGTGTCCGATGCTGGAAAATGTGCTAAAGTCATAACAAGTTGGTAGTGCCATTTTGAGCCTTAAGTAAGGCAAGCATCCCCACAAGATCCACAATACACTAGAGAACCAGTCCTAGTGCATGACAATTTGCTCTCATAAGCACAAATTTATGCGTGCTTGCCACGCTTTCTAAAATGCCAGCCAGTTTACCCAGTATACCTAGTTTACCTATTCTTACAAGCCAGCCAGTACATAACTAGCCTTGAATATCTTAAACTCAGCAGATGATAACCATACTTGCTTAAGATGGACAGTTATAATGTGATTGACCTATGCTGCTGCACTATAAATAACAACAGTTTAGACTGAACTTGAGTAGCTCAGCAGACCGGAGTCACAATATTTACATTCATTTTGTCCACCGTGTAAATCCTTAGCTTTCATAACAGCAACAAACGCATCCTTCCATTACTAAGTGTGGGTTTAAGCAATGCAGATCTTTAAGTCTTTATTAGAATCACACTCTTCAAACATATTGCGTGTATAATATAGGATCTGTACACTTTATGCATAATGTGTTTAAATTTTCTTAAAAGCTATAAACAGACATTGGAACATGCCAAGACTTTTGCTAGAAGAGTAAATCTAAGCACTCTACTACCGCCAATAACTCATGATTCATATTTGTCTGGCTGTCTTTCTAGAGCTGATATATTTTCATGTCTTGTCTTCTGTTTCTCTGTTTGCTCTCACTGAAGTACTTCCAGGCTTCCAGACATAGACAGTTAGTCTCCAGTTTGTGATGGAGAGTAGTTTAGATCTGTTATCTCAAATGCAGTTTTGGGATTAGAGACAAATTGTACACTTGTGTTTCATTCCTTTCAGCTGTGTAGCTGCTTACTGCTCATGAGCACTGGTGCACATGACCAACACACATGAAATGGATTCTACTAAATGTTCTCTGGGATTTTGGCCAACAGGGAACCGGTTCCATTCAGAATACTTTGAACCTTGGTGCCATCTAGTGAACCAGCCTGCCCCTCCATGAGTTTTGAGCAATACCACTGTAATCAATGATGCATCAGTAATGGAGGGAATTGCACAAAGCACAAAATAACTAAACAGTGGTCATCAGTTGGTACCTTCCTGAAACTCAGGAGATGACTAACGGTCCAAACAATTCGAAATTTGGTGTACTAAGAATGGAACCCCTACCCTGTTGGTGGAAAAGGGGTATGACTTCCCTAAAGGATGAAATGTATTAAATGAGAGATGTGAGTGTGCATTTTCAAGATTAAATGAAAGGTTATTAATAATTTAAGGGTTCCTCCAAAAACCTCTCCATTAAGTGGAGGTTCTATAAACATTATCATTCTATAGGTTCTGTAAACAATTTCGTTCACAATAGTGGTTCTGTCAAGAACCTGCTGTCAATGAGGTATGCAAACCTGTAAAGACTTTCTGAAATAAATACAAAATTCCTGCTTGATCCTATATGTGCCACATCATTATTCATTACACCTTGCACTCAGACATGATAGACAGGTTCCCTATTAGTCCTATATTTTCTCCAGGATGGTTTAACTATCATTGTTGAGACAGCACTACAGCTCTCAAATTATATTCTCAGAAGAAGGGTTTAATACACAATCAGTCTGAAAATACATGGCTTTACACTACATGAAATATATTTTAAAATGGCACAGTTTTGTCTTTAGGCCAAGTTTGCGTGCCCTTAAGCCAACTTTTGACCTAGTACCTTTTGAATAATGGCTTTAACTGTAATGTAGCTGGCTGCAGGCCCTGCTCTTCTAAGAGAGCATACACAGCAGTCTCCTCTGACACGTTAGGTCTGTTTAAAGCTATTGAAACATGTAAACATGATCACAAATCTTTATTGACCCTCAACTCTTTGTTTTGTGGAATGCCGATCTTTAGATGGACAGCAGACTACCTGCGTCAAACCTGTTACAGGCCTAGAAACCCAGTCAATCAAAATGATTAAAAATGACCCCTCGCAAACAACCCTACATGGTTATTCATCCCCTTGGATAAGTGACATCATTAAGTGACTTCCCCTAATATATTTATTAATCAATAGTTCATTTCAAATTAAGCATAGTTGAGATATGCCTATACTGTATATATGTACATATTAAGCAAAGTCCAAACCAAGGGGGGCTACCACAGTAAAATATCTTCCCTCAGGCTCAACCAGTAAACACACAGGAAAGGAAAGGGCAGATCACTTAATTGAGAGCAGAACAGATGCCAGCTACACCCTCTTAAAAACTATAAACCTTAATGAACCAGAGCCAAATGCTGACTGACAGTCTGCATGGGAAATCTCTGTACCTTAATCTAGCCAATGCTTCCAAATAATTTTCCCAGCAATGGTGAGGGACGTTAGAGTGTCTTGATGCCACAGAGGAATGGACGGTCTGTAATCTGGGCATGGTGGTGACAGTTAATCTAGCCCTCGTGGGTTTTGGCTCCTGGACAAAGGTCCCCGTGAGCTCACCAGCACAAAAACAGCGCCAGGCTGTCTGACTGACTGAGCATTGCCACAAGCTACTGCCCCTGCTATTCCCATGGACATCACACATATTCTCTATACACACCATCAAATGCACATCTAAAATTGTGGGTATCATTCTCAAGATTCCTAGGCCTGTCAGTTTTAGAGACTAGTTTTGGGCAAAAAAAATCACATTATATTTTTTATCATTTTGTAATTTTTTGACACCAAAACTGTCAAACTGTCTCAAATCTGTGTATTCTGAAAGTAAACTGACTTGTGCACAATTCATTATGTAACTCCATTATGTAAGTCACATACTTTCTTAGTTTGACTTTGATGTATGAACAAGTGTGAGAAGAAACAATCAGAGATTTTTGACATAAGAAGTGATCAAATTCATAAAATGTATAAGTTTATATATAATATTTTCGAAACATGCAGCCACTGCTGCTTTCACTGAATGTTGGTGATGAAATCTGGTATCTATATTCACTCTTTGAAAACCATTTGATTATAATGTGAAGTTTCATTTAAAGACACTTGATTACATCCTACCTTTAGGGACGCAGTTATCAAGTGTGATGAAAAGAGCCAATTTCAGACTTACCATGGGTGGTCCTCTCCTCTTCGCCTTATTTACTTGCTTTCTAGGGGATATTATATATTCAAATGGTTTATCCTACCACTATTATGCTGATGACACCCGTCTTTTCCTTCCTCCCAAAGATTCTTAGATCTCCATCCAGATCTCTGCTTGTATGAATGGCAGTGAATCATCTGAAGATAAATTCCAGCAAAACAGATCTGTACACCCCAAGGGCTGCATCCTCATGACCTGACCTTGACATCACTTCTGGAAATGCTGTCATCACTTCCACACAAGAAGTATGAAATCTTTGTGTATCTTCTTTATAACTTGCAGGTACCTTCTTTATAACATCAGAAGAATTTATCTTTGCTTCACCACTGAGGTCACTCAGATATTTATTCAGTCACTTGTCAGAGCGGAAGAACACAATGCAGTGCTGCCTGGCCTTCCTCTGAAAGGCACCAGGCCTTTACAGCTGATTTAGAAAGCAGCAGCACATATAGTCTTCAATATACACAAAATTCTCACACACAACTCTGTTACAACATACCCTCCCTGTGGCTGTTTGCATTAGATTTAAAACTGTAACCCTTGCCTACAAAGCCAAAAATGGTCCAACGCTGTCCTACCTGTCAGCTCTGATCAGACCCTTGGCACAGCTCATCCTATTAGCACAGCCAGACTTGACCCACCACTTTCCAAAAGTCAAAGACATACAACCATTTCTTTATGTTTCTAGCATCTAAATGGTTGAATGAACATCCCCTGACTGCTGGAACTGCTGAGACCTTCATTATCTTCAAATGGAGACCGAAGACCCACCTCTTCACTGCGCACTAAGGCTAATAACTATGTATACATGCCAAAAACGTATATAACTTCTTTTAAAACCTGTCCTCCATTTCTTTGGCAGCTTTGATATAATCTTAAGTTTTGGTTTACTACAATGAAGGACAGTTCCGTGTAGAATGCAAGGCGTTTGCCAAAAGCTGTATTTAAATGTAAACATAAGTCTTAATAGAGACATATAATTACATATAATTGTGTAATGTGAACTGAATGCAAAAATCAATATTGCAATATAACGATTCGTAACACTGTGCAATATCCACTTATTACTGTGCAATATTACTGTTCATGACACTGCAATATTCACTTACATGAGTGTGTAATATCTATTTTCAGAGCAGGTCTCAGCCATTGTACAGACTCCACTTCACACCTTATATTGCATATGGGCTGACTACTGCTGCATTTTGTATCGTATATAGGGTTTTTTGTTTTCTTTTTCCCCTTTTTTCCTTCTGTATATTGTTTATATTTTACATTTCCTTAAAAGTTTTCTATTTATTTATTTTATTAATTATAATGATGCCATAAAGATCTACCAAACTGTCCCGCAACAGTGAAAACAAAGACTATTCTTCTATTCTTCTAAATGAAGAGACCTCGTAGAGTGATGTGCGTTTTGTGGCTGAGAAAACTAAACCTTGCAGTGCAGAATGGGAGCAGAATGTGGAAACATTGACTTACAGCAACAAACCCTTTAATAGAAGCCCACAGAAATAAATATTATGATCGCTCTTGTCAGGTGGCAGATAGTGATGTTAAGATCAAACTGTCTGCCAAAGAGAACAGCTGCATTGTCTGTTTTTACCTTTTGTCTCCTTGCAAATGCTTCTTTTTATTGGCTTGTAAAAAGCAGGCACGCACTCATTTCACTTGCAGGTCAAATATCAGTTTGTCTAACAAGCAGGCACGGAAGTCAGGTGAAGAGGCTTAAGGAGACTCATGGTCAAGAGGAGAGATTCCACAAGCGTAAACGATGCGCTGCAGAGCCAAGAAACTCTCTTATGCAACCATTTTACCATATTTCATTGACATCCTCGAGAGGCTACGCATTCGTGGATCTCTGACTTGTCGTGTTTTGGAAACTGGGATTGCCAAGGACATTTAGGCAATAAAAAGAGATCTCTGTTTCACAGCTGGGTTGGTTAGTTTAGGTCCTGTATGTCACACCTCCCTAGTAGCATGTCTGGCATATTTAACTGGACCTGTTTGTTTATTCAATCAGACTCAACCTCTCAGTCACACAGCCCTCCAGTGCAACTGTGGCATTATCTCTAACATAATGCCACAAATAATGCCATATAATAGTAAGTGGGCTTATAAAGACACAAAATGTCTCCCCCTAATTGTTCCTGGCTCTCAGAAGTTGCTGTTCACAACACAACACTAGCTCATTCAGTATTATTCTTGTTGTTCTCAGAACTCATTGGAATCAATATAGAAATTCTACATTTTCAATCCATATAGCACTTTTGTCCTTTAGTAGAAGATGTTTTTTATAATGATTATAATTTGATGAAAGGTTACTGTGTTGTGTAGTCTTTTTAACCTTATTTTGCTATATATGGTTCATTTTTGTCATCTAAACACATAGATCAAAATTGGAAGTCCATTTGAAATGACTGATGGAAATTAAATAAAATTTAATGTCATGCATTTTAGAGACTAGTAATAAACAATACCTGCATATCTACTAATATCAGCACATCTACTTTAAAATTGTGATATAATAATCCTAATATTATAAAACTATAAGCATTTCTCTATTAATGTAAATGGCACTGTTTAACACTATGCTATTTTACCCTTTGGTAAACCAATTTTGTGCCTTAAAATTAATGTATTAATTAATGTGAAAATATTGTTTGTTACCATATCTCTTTTTATTTATTAAACAACTAATTATGACTACAGCTACTGAGTAACACATTACTATTAGTTTATTTTATTAATTCATGAATTCATTAATGAATTCATACCATTTCATGACTTGTTCCAGCCACGATTTTTTACTTAGTAGCTACATATGGTGTCACCATATGTCACCATTATATCACCATCCACTAAGAAATCTCTATAGTGCAACCACGATTACTCATGTAACTACAATTTCATGTAACAACAGAACTTCACTCCTCTTCCTCATCAGAGTACACCAGCACCAGAGTACACCACCATTATTCATTCTGTCAGTATTACTCTGTTTTAATGCACAAATTGCCTGTAATATGTCTCTTAATATTGTTACTAGATCAATATTGCTACTATTATCAGTTCCAACTAAACTAAAACTAAAAGGCGACTAATTTGTTCCAGGCTGAGCATTTTCCAGACTTTGCGAGAATGACCTCAGCGTGAAGAACGATGTTGTCACAGGCCGCTAAAGCTGCCTTTTGACACCTAGTTATGAGGTCTTAATCTGATATGAGCTGCAGGGGATATTGGCCCAAAAATATGTCCAGGCCTGGTCAGGCAGATGTGTCTTTGTGTGTTAAACAAAGGCCAGCTTTGTCTGACAGGCACAGTGAACACCTCTATACTAGAACAGCCTCTACAGGTCTTACTCTGCCATGCCCTTAATGATTTTAAAAAGCAACACAAATGATATATCAGTAAAGCACACACATGCAGAGACAGAGCTAAGCAGCAGACGGACAAGTTTGGATTTGTGGGCTCTGCTTGAATGAAAACAAATACCAGCAGGCTGGAAATGCAGGTGGGGTCTCCGTGTGCAGCCAAGCTTATGGAATTTAATCTCTAATGTAGACAGACCTGGTTCATCAATACGTCATAATTAACCACATGATTTCCTTAACAACTACAATAGTAATAATGATGAATTCTTCTTTATGTTACAGCTATGGGGAACTTGTTTTAATGTAGGCTGCTTTGATGTTTTAAGTTGTCTGAACAGATTATTTTTGTAGTGCATCCGAGACCCTTCTATTAGTGAATGCAATTACTTAATTACTTATTGCTGACATATGTGCGGGCAGTTTGTGGCCTGGTTTTAGCTGATGTCCCTGTGATTGGAAAAGTGTAGATTTGAATCCCAGGACTGGTAATGGCACCACTGAGGTACCCTTGAGCAAGGTGCACTCTGAAGTAGCTAAACATGAGCCTAAGCTCTCCATGCCCAACACCAAGCACCAGCTAGGGGAGTATAAAGCACCCCTGCATTGGGCTGTAGAGGTGTGGAGCTGCATCCTCCGGAATGACTGAGCTCCACCCAGTACCTTTGGGATGTGTTGGAATGGTGTTTGTGATCCAGAAATAATCACCTAACCTCACTAAATGCTCTTGTGCCTGAATGTATCAAAACTTTATACGAGGCTTCCAACATATCCTGTAAAGTTTTCCCAGAATAGTAGAGGCTGTTGCTGTATGGGGGGGACAAACTCCCCCATGTTACAGTTTATGTCACATCAGCACAGTTTATTTCTTTTAGTTTACTTCTTTTGGTAAAAAATGATATTGAGGAACACATTTAATTTCACAGCTGTTTGAATGGTGTTTTTGGCAATGATGCTTTCATCAAAGCTGACACAACAAGTTGCTGTAACCCTACTAGGGTCTTCATTTTTGGTTACACAGGGAGTCCTGCTGCAAGTAATATAAACAAAACATGTTCAATTTGTTCCCTTTACCATTGTAAAATCACATTTATGAACAGAAATGCCACTCGTTTTGTATGTATGTTGCTCACAGAAAATGACCCAAGGTCAATGAATCTCGGTTTGAAAAAAATAATTATTTGTATAGTTTTTCTTGAGCTAAAAACTGAAAATGGGTCCCACAGACCTGAAGACCTTATAAGGGTTAAGATACTTTTGGATAAAACTTTATTTTGATGGTCAGCCTACAGACACTCAATTATCAGTCAGAAACAGTCTGACAGTACATTTGGCAGATGCTCTTTTCAGAACGACTTACAGTTGAATCAGGCTACAGTAAGTTAATGTAACTTGGGAGTTTTGTCCAAGGACTTTTTCCCAAGCTGCGAATCAGACCTCAGACTGTCAGGTGGAAGGCCACAACAGTGTTACCCACAACACCATACCAACTGTAAACTGGCAAGAAGGGTGATGTTGCTATTATTATTTCCACTGAACGCACAACATATCTCAACACGTACAAAATAAATAATTGAAGAATTTAGTATTTTAAAGTGTGTGTGTTATTCATTAGGTCTCCTGGCAGTGCAAATAATGTTGTACATACTTGTTGAGACATGGTGTGTGTTCAAAACTAATGGCAAGTGTAACTTTACTCTTCTTCTGCATTGATGGCGGTTTGTACAGCATAGCGGATAACACCACTGCCCTCCAACCAGCAGACTGAGGGCCCCACCCAAGCAGCCACACTATGCTGTTCGAATATTTACATTTACATTTACATTTACATTTACGGCATTTGGCTGACGCTCTTATCCAGAGTGACGTACATTAGTGCTTAAGAAGTCCACAACTGTTTCTTACCTGAAAAACAGCTTAAATCCGAGTCAACTATTTAACCAACATACTGCAGTCAGAGCATCTATACAACAACTGTCAAATAATAATTAGCCAACACCTAACCCAACAATACATAAGCTAAGAATAATACCTGAAAAAGAGTCTGAATACCTGATTAATTACACCTGCAACATAATTAACCTGGAAATTGCTTCAGATTAGAGAATCAGCCAAATGTCAAATCATAATTGTCTATAAGGGTAGGTTATGTTCTCTTGAAATGAAATATTTAACATTGTTTAACGTAATGCTGTTTGTATGATGAATAAACAAACGAATCTTTGTACAGATGTCTGCTAAAGCAGTTTATGAGAAATGTTGATGAGTTCCATCAACATCCATTTATAGTTATATCTAAAGTCACATATTGTATGTTTTATACCCTTTGACACATTTGAGCCATGAAATAATTTGTTCAGTGTATCTAACAGTTCTAGAGAGCTAATAGATTACAATGCAATACCAGGAATACAACTTTCTTGGCTGAATTGTCTACAGCATTTCCACATGAATAAAAAATATCAACACTCCTTTAGGCAGTCATCGTTTCAAAGGAAATACAATTTTTTCACATGATGAGTTGGACAATCTATCAACCAATGTTTCACTCTAGACAGTATTGATGCTGACACATTCGAACCATGCAACTTCGATGCACTGTTATTTTTTTGTGAAGAAAGAGTTCCAGCTGTTCCGCAGGGCTGCAGGTACACTGACGTCATGGTCAATATTTAGAACTAATCTAAATGCAGCCCTGTCTGGTCATGCACTGTTTGTTTAGCCCTCTCGCCAGTGTAGTCTCCAGGGGGTATTTCTGTTCCAGCAGCAGACGAAATAATAGCTTATCTCAGGGGTGGTAATGATAGTTTCACAAGACCGGGCTGGCAGACAATGTGCTTGAGTTTCACAGAGAGACATGGTCCAGTGACAGAGGTGCTCACACACACACACACACACACACACACACACACACACACACACACACACACACACACACACACACACACACA
>JBBJLR010153739.1:0-11014 GCA_037577145.1 Brachypetersius gabonensis
GCTTTATTATGGCAAGTTCTTTGCTAGGAAAACCAGCATGTTTACTTTGCTAGGCTTTAAACATGTATGTTGGCATGTTTACAGTATTTCCTGATGTGGGTTTTTACTAGGGCTGCACAATATATGAAAGACTGAATGAACTGCGATAAATGTTTTTTTGCCAAAGCTCTTCACCCAGTACCACAAAGAGGGAAGTTTTTGGAATGTAAATCATGTACCTGTCCAGAACCACCCCATATTCTCGAAATCTGAATTTATCGTTAGCAGTCAGTTCTTGTCAAAGTCACACACACTTTAAGCGTGTGTGTAGGAGGAAGTGGGAGTAACAGAATTTTGGAAGGGAAATGGTGTGTGTGTAATTCTCACAATGTAATTTCTACTTTTAGAAAGTACCAGAGAAACCCAGTAAACCTAAAAAAGATGAGACTGACAAAAGTACAGCACAATCAGCGCTGAATGAGGTATGGATTGTGGAAAAGTTTTTTTTTATGTCAGCATGCTTGAAAATTTTGTTGAAACAGATGCATTTTGAGAAACTCCTATATCATGACTGATGAAAATGACCATTTTTGTATATTATACCAATTTTAAGGGTTAAATGTTTAGTTAATTGCTAATATCAAATATAGTTTCAGGTTTATATTTTAGATGTAACCGTTAGACCAATAGCTTTTTAAACAGTGATCTCACAGAAACACTCAGTTTTAAATAAAGTGTAAATTTTATAGCTCTGTGGGAGGAGCTACCAAGGATTCTCTTATTTTTCACCTTTTTCATTAGTACACTTAAAATGTTGTATTTTACTACATGATTTTGTAATGCTAAAGGTTAGGTTTGGATAATTGAGGTTACACAGTTGTGTTTGGTTATTTTACTGAAATGTAACCAATGTCATTAATTGCACAGAAGCCTGCAAGTCCTGTAAAACCTAAAGAAACCTCTAGGATTGGGAAACTTCAAGTAAATGTTTAATGATTCCTAATTCCTTCTTCTTTTTAAGAGTCATTTCAACTTCTCAAACATGCCTTTGCTGCAGCATCCTATTACAATGTAATCTTTTCAAATGCAGCAGATCTTGGCTACTAATTACTTTTGTCTTCTAAGTCTGTTTCTTATAAAAGCTTTAAAGGTTACCTATTATGCTTAAAAAAACCAAAACAAGTTATTACAGGTTTATGGGCTATACAAAACATGTTCATGAAGTCCTTTGCACAAAAGAAGTCTTCAAGAGATCACCAGTTTTTTTCTGCAATATTGGTCGATTTCAAAACGCGTCGTTTCAGGGCTCTGTCCCTTTCATGCAAATAAGCTGTTGCTGGCCATCCCATGCTCCACCCACCCCTTTCGCTGCTCGTTTGACACATGCGAAAGAAACGAAACGAACAAGCTAGTTCATACTTAACTGCGACAGAAACGCAAAAGTCATTATTTGAAAGTACTTACATCTCCCTCATCTGCTGACTTGTCACGGACAGTACATCCTTCACAAAGCTGAAGATAGCTCCTTATTCAAATTTTCCGTTCCACCTTAAGTATTTTAACCGATAGCTGCTGCGACGTGGCCATCGAAAATGGAAGCCACGCAGTTCTTCAGTTTTCTTTGGCTGGTAGAAAGTGTAGGGATTTGTGCTGTTTTTTTCAGTCAACAACACATGACTTGCCTTTGCATGTAGACACAGTGCTTAGCTTATCCGTACTTGTAAAATTAGCAGACAAAAAGGTGGATCTTAAACTAATGTGGTGTTGGGGCACAGCAGAGCCGTACCTTATACGTTTACGGGAACAAAGCGCTTTTATTGTTGAGCTTTTAAATTTGGGAGCTGCAAAAACCCAAGATGGCCGCTGAAAGGAGTGAATAGCCACAGGCAAGTGCCTGGGGTCTCAGCAGATGAGGGGCAGTTCTATGCAAATTGGTCTAGTGAGACGTCACACTAGGCCATCCGTCCAAACGGGGCATTTTGAAAGAGGCCAAAACTGTGAAGAATAAAGCTGATGATATCTTTTTATGTGAGAGGGATTTTGTGAACATGTTTTATATAGTCCATAGACCTATTATAACTAAAGTGAGTTTTGCATAATAGGTGCCTATATGATGACACTGCACTATTTTCACTGTGTTTACTCTATGAGCACCTTGTACTGCATGCATCTTTTTCTTCTATGGCTTCTAGCTGGTGCATTTGTTTTCTCCATGTCTGTGGCATATGAGTCACTGCACTAAAGAAGTTCAATTTTTCCCTCTGTTTTCCTGTTTGTGCAGCCTGTTTTTTGCATCAGGGCATACACTGATCTTTTTTTTCTATTTCCTTTTTTTCCCCCCGGCCTGTCAGTAACACAGATAACACAGATGTGTGTGTATAGCTGTGCTATCATCATTCACAGCCTTTTTTTTTTCTTTTTATTAATTTAAAAATAATTTATTTAATTGTTATCTCTTTAAATTAAGTAAACTGACAGACAAGGCCGGACAGGGCACACGGAAAAGGAAGGAACACAAACCCAGGAGAGGGGGGGGGAATAGCATACACTGATCTGTCGTTTATTAAAATCACTGACAGGTGAAGTGAGTAACATTGATTATCTCATTACAGTGGCACATGGGGTGGAATATATTGGGAAACAAGTGAACTGTCAGTTATTTAAGTTGGAAGCAGGTAAATGGGCAGGTGTAAGAGAACCCAATTCTTTTGGCTAAATGATCAGAGTATTTCCAAAATGGCAAGTCTTGTGTGGTGTTCCTAGGATACATTGGTTGGTACCTATCAAAATTGGTCTAAGCATAGACTGGTGAACTGATGAGAGAGTTGGGTGTGTGTCCAAGACTCATTAATGCTTATGAGGCTCAAAGGCAATACCGTCTGTTTGGATCCCACAGAGGAGCTACTGTGGCACAAACTGCTGGAGAGGTATATACTAGTACAAAGGTGTCAGAACACACAATGTGTCACAGCCTTTGAATGGAGCTATGTAGCCACAGACCGGTCAGAGTGCCCATGCAGATTTCCACAACTAAAAACACTTACAGTGGGCAGACTGTGGTCCTGGAGCAGTGGAAGAACATGGTGTGGTCTGATTAATTATCTTTTCTGTTACATTATGTGGGCAACCAGGTGTGCGCTTACCTGGGTAGTAACGATTGAAGCCAGCCCAGTGTAATGCTCTGGACAATGTTCTGCTGGGAAACCGTGAGTTTAGGGAGATGACTTGGTCTCTAAATTCCCCAAGCCTCAATCCGAACAGCAATTTGTAGGATATTCTGGGTCCAGTACATGTAGGTTCCAACTCACAGCTTTACAGGACATAAAGGATCTTTTGCTAACGTCTTGGTGCCTGATACCACAACACACACAGTTATCTGTGATCTGATCAGTGTATGTTCAGTTTCCTTTAATACTTTTGAACTAACACCGATAAAACCTTTTTCTTTGGTGAATGGCCTAATGGCTGTGTGCAGTTTCTGTTGTGATTTCATATCTGAGGTTTCAAATCTCTTCTTTCCCCTCAGGCAAACTTGGCGATAAACCCCGCCAGTCTCCTGCCAGGAACAGGGCCACGGATGCCGGGAGCGGTCAGTGTAATTCCTAATCTGGCACACTTCCCTTCAGCCCAAGCAGGAGGGTCACGGCCAAGCTCCACCGGACCCCTGGAGCGCCAGCCTCCTAGCGAGGGAGGAGTGACCTTTGACAAGCCGGCTCAGGTCACCACTCTACAGAATGCCAACAAGGTGGGTCAGGCTGTGGCTGTGGTGCCTCAGGCTTCAATAAGAAAACCAGTCAAGCATTAAGAAGTTCAATACTTAAGGAACACAACACACTTTTTAAAGTTGTTTGCTTTCAATATAAGAAATGAACAACTATGAAAACTTATTTGGACAATTTACTGTTCTCACTTCAAAATGGCAGTTCGCCAATACTTTTAGGTATATTTTTCGGCTCATCAGAGTGTCTTAATCTGGGACGTTTTGTAGTTACATTTGGCAGATGTTATAACTCTTATCGGCCCAAAGACTTAAAGGCTTTGCACAGGTCCTTTTAAATTTTAAGTATTTAGACAGTCCCCAAAAATCACATTATAACAAATGTCTCATGCTTTTAATTTTTTGTCTCTCTTCTCATTTTGCTGTGTTGGTATGAGCCTCGGCAGATTGCACATTAAAACCCCTGCATATAATAAAGCAGTTTTGTTTAGCTTTATATATGGTGCAGGCGCATCACACTTACCCACATTTACATATATGAATTACAACATGAGCACAGCATGAACTAGGGGTGGGCTTGGTTATTAAAATACTAAAACCTCTGATTTCATCTGAAGCGTAACCGGCTTTAAACTCGACATAAACATGTAGACAAAATTGTTAGTACCCTTCTGTTACAGAAAGAAAAACTCACAACAGAAACAAAAGGAATAATACATAACAATTTACTTTTGAATTGTGGTCCAACAGAATTATTCTAAAAACAAACTAATGAAACTGATCTGGACAAAAATGATGGTACCTTTAACTTAACATTTTGTTAAGGCAATCACATCAATCAAGCTATTCCTGTAACTCTCAATGAGACTGCATCTGTTGACCGGTATTTTGGCGCACTCTTAGTTAGCAAACTGCTTCTCCAGACTGCATGTTTCAGCTCCTTCCACAGATGTTCGATAGGAATTAGATCAGGGCTCAAAGAAGGTCACTTCAGAATAGTCCAACGTTTTGTTCTTAGCCATTGTTGGGTGTCTTTAGCTGCGTGTTTTGGGTCATTATCCTGTTGGAGGACGCCTGACCTACGACTGAGACCAGGCTTGTTTCATCTCCCCCATGCTTCACAGTACATACAATGTTTTTTTCTTGGTATGCTTTATTTTTTGCGTCTGTGAACATAGTGCTGATGTGACTTGCCAAAAAGCTCCAATTTTGTCTCATCAGTCCAAAGGACATTCCCCCAGAAGCTTTGTGGTATGTCAGTATGCCATCTAGTGTTGTCCCCCTTGGTCGTCTTCCATTAAGTCCACTTTGGCTTAAACAGCGACGGATGGTGCGATCTGATACAGATGTGCCTTGTACTAGGAGTTCACCTCTAATCTCTTTGGAAATGCCAAACAGCACAGTGACTACTTTTCACCCTTTAAATAGACAGTCTGACTGATCGAAGCTTGATGAAGCCTGTGATGCTAATTACAGGACACACCTTAGTTTAATTTGTCCCTACTAGTCAAATAATTTTTCTCGGGATACCATAATTTTTGTCCAGGCCAATTTCTTAGTTTGTTTTTTAGGATAAATATGTTGGACCACAATTCAAAAGCATTGTCTGATTTTCATTTGTTAATTTTCAGTAAATTTTTATGTATTATAGTAATCCCCCAGGTTTACGTGGATCGGGAATCGCGGATTCAGTCACATGCAGTTTTTTTTAAAGAACCAAACTAATCGTTTTATGCGGAAATCCCCACAATACCACGGAAACTGCAAAGATCCTCGCCTTTTTTTCTTTTTTTTTTGAGAACCGAACTGTATTGGTGGCAGTGATACCCTGAAAAGTTGTCAACCACCATAAAAAGAAGCAGCAGCCTGTGCCTGCTCTGTGTCTTGTCCTCCTCTTTCAGTGTTTTTAACTGCTCTCCACAAATACTCAAGTTTTCAGTTTATTTAGTATTAGTAAGCTGTGGCCTGTCTAAACATGGAGAGAGTGGAGAGAGTAGAGTTATTTGTTTCTTTTGTGTACGAGTCTTAGCATTTGCAGCATGCAAACAATGTTTCTCTCTCTCCCACTCACACTCACTCACACACACACACAAATAAACAAATATTTCCTACCTTGTCCCTGACTTAAATGAGCTTCCGCACAGAGCTGTCGTTCTTTTGTGTACGATTCTTTGCACGCTGCTAATGCTAACTGTTAATGCTAACGTTTTCTTTTTCAAGTTTTCTGATTATGATTATTTACCTTTACATTTTCTTTATGGGTAATGTATTAAACTTTAAAATGACATTAAAGTGTTATGGTAGAAGTTTTGGGGAATATTTAGGGTTTACACTATTTTTTTAACCAAAATACAGCAACACGGTTTTTCAATATACACCGGTGCTCTTGGGATGTAACCCAGCGAAAAGCGGGGGATTACTGTATTCCTTTTGTCAGTTTCAAATTATTTCAGTGACAATTGTGGGTTTTTCGTTCTGTAACGAAAGGGGTACCAACAGTTCTGTCCACGTGTGTAAGAACCTGATTTTGTACAGACAACTGCCATAATATTCAGAGCACAAGTTTAGGAGGATTAAATTTACCCACTCAAAATACAAAGCAAGACATGCAATCATTACAAGCTTTAAAGCTCATATGGCTACCATGAGAAACATTAAACCCTCTGAGAAAGTAAACAAACATTACTGGTGTTAAAGCAAGTAAACCACAGCTTCTATAGTGTTTTTGATAGCAAACTGCATTGTTGGTATATCCAACTGATTAAACAACAAAATCTGATTTCACAGACCCACAACAAAGTCACTTTAGTTAGATGTTATTTTGAAACGAATGGAGAGAATAGACTTGCTGTTGATGTAAGTACACACAGTGCATGATTTTGGAGGGCAAACTTGTTTTACTTGTTTTTCTTGTTTTTTTTAGTGTGCAATGTAAGGTAGACTCTGATTTACTGTAGCCTCTGAGGCCTAAAATAACACCAATTAAAATATAATTCTTAAAAGGTGGTTAGGAGCAGTGTGACAATATTTTACAACTACAGTGTTAATTTTAATACACTTTTTCACTTTTTTTTTTATACACAGTGTTTATTTTTATCCTGCATAAATGGCTCTGTAACAAATATGCCGATAATATCCAAACCAAATCACAAGTCTGTGATCGAAATAATCATATTATAAGAAGGTATTATGGATTCTGAAAACGTGTTCTCAAACATTTGTAGGGTGCTGTCTATGACCTTGGATAACTTTCACAGAATAACTGAATAAGCAGATTTAGAGAATAGGCAGGCATGAGTGTCCCAAGATTGTTGTCCTTGTTATCTCTATTGATGTAGAGACATTAACTTGAATCCTGTTTTTTTTTTGTGCAGGATCGTACTAAAGGTGCAACACGACGACGGCCCCAAACACGAGCAGCAAGGCACATGGCAGCCCAGCGATCTGAGGAAGCACGTGGGGACGTCCAGGAAGAGAACACTACCCCACGAGCTGCTTCTGGAGGAGGGATGACTTCCCCGTTCAACCCTGTTTCAGCCAGACCCTCTGCCCTTACCCTGCCTGTAACTACCACATCTAAAGCGACTGCACACAGACATGCTGATGAGTCTGTCAGGCCGAAGGTGCCTCCCGTTGCTGCTGCTACTGTTGCTGCTAAGGAGGACCTGTTTGCCTCAGATGATCTCTTTGCTTCTGTATCAGTTCCTAAACACATACCCTCACCTCAGCCCAAAACAAAGCCCTCTGAGACAGTTCCTGATGGAACCCCAAAGAAAGATAATGGTCTAGCATCAAAAAAAGACCCAACTCTGTCCATCTTTGATGACCACGAGGAAGACCTTTTTGCCACAGTCAAGCCAAAGCCAGTCAAAAAGTCAAAAGCTGTGCCTTTCCTTGATGACGACGATGATATCTTCAGATCAGAGAAGCGACAGGACTCTAAGGTGTTGAGTGATTCCACCAAATCAGACATTTTCCAGGTATTCTGGATGGTTTAATACTAGGCATATAAGTTTTTGTTTTTGACAGTGGTGTGTGTAGTTTTAAGTGACTCCATCACTTATTTTTAAATGTCTTTGCAGGATGAAAAGGAAACACCCTCTAAAGCCCTTAAGAAACCTAAAGGAGCATTCGTGGATGCAAGCTTGTTTGATTATGATGTTGACATTTTTGCTGATTTGACTCCCACAACAAAACCCAAAGGGAAGAAAGTGACGAAGAAAATTGAAACTAAATCAATATTTGACGATGACATGGGTGAGTTATTGCGAAAGTAAGTACTAATACTGTAACATTTTGTGCACAGCCGGACTCAGTCAATGATTGTTACCATTTTTGCTCTTTATAGATGATATTTTTTCATCTGGAATCACAAAAGCAGCAGTAACTCCATCTTCTAAGTCTAAGAAGCCTCCACAGGAACCAAGCTCAGCAGAAGAATCCGGTCATGATATTTTTGATGACCCCCTTAATGTGCTTGGTGGAAACTAAATCTCTGGAATTCTCAGTTTGTATAATTGTGTAGAGATGTTTATCCGTTTCACAGACTCTAGAACATACTGTATTAACACTGTTCATAGATAATTTATAAATTCTGAAAAATAAATATCCTTTTGAAAAATAGATGAACGAAAAAAACAAGTAACTTCTAATGGCATCTAGAAATGTGTTCCTTACCAGTAAATTATATAGCTGCCACAAAGTGCTATTTAGAATGTTTTTTTTATTATTTGATTTTCAGCATAGCACTTTAAATATGAAATGATTAACTGTAAGTCTCATAAAATCAGATTCATTTGATTGTGAATGGACACATTCCTCTGACATGGACAACTGTAAGGTTTAATTTGCATTGTTTTGCATCAGTTTGTGCCATATAAGTCCTAACGATTGTCTTACGGTTAGTGCTTATTGTCTTTTGATGATGATTTTTATAAGTTGTTTTTTTGTGTTGCATGTGAAATGTATTTTGTAAACTAAAGAAAATATATTTTATGAAATTTATAATGACAAATTATTATTTGCTTTTCACAATTCTCAGGAACTGACTGCACCACTGTAATGGATAACATTCTTTCTTATAGATAATGAAGGCATCGACTAATGCTGGTGATGCCTTTTACAAGGAAAAGGTTTGCTGGTTCACAGTGGTAGCAGCAGTGAATTCAATCTGAATTGTGGGACACAAAAAAATTTAGTCCATCATGTACAGATAACTTGAGGGTGATAGATGGCAAATACCTGTGGTGTATTATCACCTGTGTGTAACCAATATCTTGCTGACTTTGGGGGACCATATCACTTCTTTTGAATGGTTTTGAAGCCTTTCTACAGATGTGTTTTGCCACTGAAACAGCTGGCATTACTTTACACAGGGTCTTTTTTGGAATGTCACTCAACAATTAGGGAGACTTCCATTAAAAAAACAACAACAAAGGAATGTACAGGAACACAGTCTCCAGCAGTGGAAACATGATAAAGGATGCAAAGAAGTAACTACAGTAGGTGCTACAGTATTTATAATGCAGAGTATGTCTAGAAGCTATGGTACTTTAACTGATGTGCCTGTTTACTTCAGGGTGAATATAATTCATCATTAAGACAGACTAGAATCCTAAAAGATGAAAATCCTCTTCTGATAATAGAAATTGCTGATGTCGCAAGCGGTTTTAAATAATAAATGCAGAAAAAGTCCCAATTAATGACCAATAAATAACAAGTTTTCAGTGGCAGGGTGCATAGCATTTTTGGGACTCCTGACTATTTCACCAATAGTGATTTTAGTGACCCTGGATTCAGATGTTTTTCTCTGACGTTGCCCCCCCACCCCCTTTGCAGCCGCTTCTTGCAAGGCTTAAAAGTGTCTTGGTAAGCTGGCCTATACTGGAAGTAAGGGGCCTGTGATATGCTCTGAAAAACAGTTTTGTCCCAATACTTTTTTGCATACAGTGCAAGACCAGGCTTGGCCCTGTTTAAGGAAGGCGGTCACGTGTACAGATGGCGTGTAAACTGTTGTTAGAAACCAGAGTGAACATCCGGGAGACGCCAGAAATTCACTCCGACAGGAGTTAGCCCCGCCCGTCCCTCATCTCTATTGGATCACAGAGTCTTTAACTAACAAACGTTGAGCTGATTGGCTCTCTCTCTTCTGTCAATCATTGTGTATGACAATAGATTCTATTGCTAGGCTCTCGGGGAGAAACGAGAACGGACCGTCTCATGGAGAAGAGGCCCCGAGGATAACAATGGTATTAAGAAACGATAAATAAATGCTATATCGCATATTTTACTTCTCTTGGGTCTAAATTAAGAGTAAAGACTGGACTAGGTCGCGGAAAACCGCTATCTTAGCATGACCCGCTGTAAGTTGCCCTACGTTAGCTTTGGTATGCTATCGTTACTCTGCAGAACACTTTAGGGAGATACGGGGGTTCGCTGGAGGACTCGTTAGTTTGTTTCCTTTCATTGACAACTTTGCTTAATTTACGATTTATTTACGCCAGCTGACGGAAACCCCATAGTGTTTCTCAACTGGTCGCCGCTCCTTTTTTTGGCAGTGACTGCTTTCTCCTGGTTCACTCCATCACTGGACCGCCGCCTCCCCCGGGGGTGATGCTGGAAATGTAAG
This sequence comes from Brachypetersius gabonensis, assembly GCA_037577145.1. Taxonomy (NCBI): domain Eukaryota; kingdom Metazoa; phylum Chordata; class Actinopteri; order Characiformes; family Alestidae; genus Brachypetersius; species Brachypetersius gabonensis. The sequence goes on from JBBJLR010153739.1 coordinate 10,326, forward strand.
ACAGCACTGACTCTTTGCTTGAAGCTGATGAGTTTTGTTTCTCTGAGTAGTAGCTGCTTTACTGACTCAGTCTCCTTCACTAGATTCCCTCAAAGTTGTTTCAAAGTCAAACCATGGTGCATTGATTTATAGTTGAATGAAGCTTCCATTACGTTCAGTGGTGATTTGACAAATAAAGGATCGAATTGTAAGTTAATTTTGGCCTTAGGTAGCTTTTGAAAAGTGACTTTTTTAGTGCAGCATTTGTCTTACATGTAAATGCCTGAACTAGCTTTTTGCAGCAAAACCCCAGCAGTGATTATTGTCTCACCATGCATTTATTCATTTTGTATTCAGCACGTGCTTAAGCCTCCACTCTGCATTATGTAACACTCCAATTGAGTGCATTACATAGTGGCAAGTGTTGCTGAAAGTTTAATGAAGGTGACGTGTGTCTCGCTTTAATTGAGCTGAGTCTTAATCACAAGTTTGCATGACTAGTCTAATTGCTTATGTGCTCTTGCTGCCTTTTTTTTTTTTAAGAGTAGGCCATGCGTTCTTTTTCTTGTAATATGCCACTTGCCAAACCTTGCCTGATCATTTACAGTCAAATAACTGCCATTTGTAACAAATACATTCAGCTTCTTATTGGAAGGGAATAGAATGTGTTATGCTAGTATGTTTATTTGCTTTAAGGTGCTGGCAAAACT
>JBBJLR010153784.1:0-15043 GCA_037577145.1 Brachypetersius gabonensis
TATAATGGAAATGGCCACAACTAAGCTTGTGTCAAAACTGGATAAAAAAAGATGGATGGATGGATGGATGGATAGATGGATAGACCGATAGATTAGGTCCTATATTTTAGTTGTAGTCAGACAAATAAATAGTCTGCCAAACAGAATAACAGATAGATTAAATGATGTCTGGACTGATAGATAGATAGACAAATAGTTAGATTAACAGATAGATGACGGATGGATGGACAGAATGAGATACACTAGATGGACAAAAGTATTGGGACGCCTGACCATTAAACCAACAGAGACTTTAATGACTGTTGCATTTAAACCCATAGACTTTAATGTAGCATTAGTGAGCCAGGAGTAAATAAATAAATGAACAAAAGGATTTTGAATAAAAATCACAGAAGACAGTTTCTACTCTTTGCTCAGAATCTGTACCTGGAGGAGTTTGAGGACGTTGTTGATGAGCTGCTGTTGCGTCTCAGTGTGATGACCGGGAGCGACAATACTGAGGAGAACCACCGGTGCCTTACTTCTGTACACAACCACAGCATAGAGGTGACCTTCTGACCCTGAAACATCTACACCGCACTCTTTATTTCCAGAACATCGCTCATAGTGTTGGGGTTTTCTCGAAGAAAGCAACAAAAAGTTTCCTAAATAGCCTTTCATTAATGTTTCTTTAAAGTAGTGTTTTTTTGAACTGAGAAATAATTGTGATGTTAAGGATAAAACAGTATTTTTCTTCGTAGGCTGTTGTGGTTCGGAACATCATGAGTCCAATGGAACTCTCCTGCATGGACAGTGACTTTCCATACACATCTGAAGATCTTGAAGGAGGCAGCCTCAGGTAAGGCTCTCCTCAGAGGTCGTGCAGATGTAAATGCCAAAGTAAACATCAGCTCTGTAAACATGTGCTAATTTCTTTACAAGGTCACTGCTGGAATGGAAAACACGCCAGCCTTTCAGAGAAAGAAGCAGAGAGATCTGTGACACACCCATCTCCAGAGGACAGAAGATCCACAGGAACATTACTGCAGCACCTGGGAAGAAGATACAGGACCTGCAGACTGTTTTCAGTGTTCTCATGGAATGTGGCGACATACTGGACTTATCACACCCCAGTCTGGCCACTGACAAAACAGGAACCTGGAACTCACAAACAGAACCAGGCACAAATGTCCACTCTTCTCCAGACAACAGAATCCATTATTCATCTCAAATGAGGGAGCATGGACGGTTCTGTGTGTGTGACCCTATAGAAAAGCCATACTCATATTCTGAAAAACAAACAGTTAATATTCCAGGTCAGTGTAGTTAAAGTCTACAACAGTAATTCAGTATGTTTAGTGTTAGGTCTACAGGTCTGGTACAGAAATGTTGCTAGCATATCATTGCTATCGGGAAAAAAAAAGTCTTTTATTTCTGCAAAGGTAATACAGAACTGCCGAAATTTATTCTGCACCATCTGGGGCCATTCACCTCCAGTGTAAACAGTTCTGACTCGCTAAGGTACTCCCACTCTGAAGCACACTGTTCACACCTTAAGCATTTAATAATGCAGCAAACGTACACAACACACTGTACACTGTATAAGGATGTACCCACATACCCGTTTACAATAACATTTTTCATTTTTTATTATGTATTTTACTAGTTTATTCCACTTTATTAAGCAATATTTTTACTGTTCTTCTTCTTCTGAAGCAATCTTCTTCTGGACGTTTTGTCTTCTCTCATCATAAACGTGTTATTAGTAAGTATAGGCTGAAGTGTAATAATTTTGCTGTTTTTTAAAAGTCTATATTCTGACTGTATACAGTGGTTTGGAAATGTTGGTAAACGTTTTGTTGATTTTCTAAGTAAAATAATGTAACGCATCCCAAGGAACATTTATGCATCTTCTCCATTGGGACAATTTTTTAAATCGTTTTACAGATGTTCCATTGTTAGGAGTTTAGTCCAAGATCAGTTTGTTATTACACTTATTCTCAGTTACATTGGCTGAACCTTGAAAAAGGCCAAAGCAATTGAGAAAAAAAACATTAAGTACCATTTGTGTGATAAAAAAAAGTAGGTATTTTTTAGTATGTTTCTGCCGATAATATTAAGGTCGGCACATATAGAGTAATTAGAGATTAAAATGTGCAAAAGTATTCCCAATATAATAAACAATATATTAAACCTGACCTTGAACTTGGAGTTCAGAATTTCCCAGCGTTTAAATATATGACGCAAATAAATGTATGTAAATATATTTTGCACATTGCTATAAAATGTGTATGTGTTTAAAAAAAAATCTAAAAGTAAAACATTCCTAAACAGTGAAGTTTTTCGTCCACCAATCACACGCCTGAACGTACGAACTTGAGTGGCGGCCTGTGATTGGGCGGTGACATGGCCTGGCAGCCAATCAGCGCGTGGCAAGTCAGTGAAGTGGAGGCCGAGTAGTGCAGGAGATCCATGCAGGATCAGATCTGGAGCTTCAGACTTCAGGCACCTTCAGCCTTTAGCTCCTTCTACCTCGCTGCAGGAGAGATCTGAAGCATTTCGAGGCTCAACAGGCCATTAAAAGCTCGTTAGAGTGGTGTAGGCCCGGCATTGGAGAGAGACTTGGAAAACTGAGAGGACTGTGTGAAGCACCGGTGAAGAAGTGCTGAGAAGATGAAGAAGATCACGCTTCTGCTCATCGTTTTGCTTGGACTCGCACACTTCATCTCGCTGAGCCGGAGTGATGATGATGATGATGATGATGATGATGGTGAGGAACGTTTGGGAAAACTAGCAGGGCCGGTTGAAGGCGTACTAAGATACCAGCATGATCCTCCACCTCGCTCGCTCTGTATCCATGTCTGCCTTCCCTCTGTCTTCCTCTGATAAGTGAACTAATAATCTGTCGAATATTAGCTTTTAATGAAATTTCTAAGCATTACGTGATGATTCATGTTTGCAACATGAAAAATGCCGTTAATGCCCCAAAACTGATGTGCTGATCGTGTGTTATTGTTTTGCATTCTGTAAATCAGGTGTAGGAAATTACACTCTCGGTTAAACTCTAGAGGTCCTGTCGGGGTGCCCAGACTTTTTGGCCCGGGAAGCCAAAGGGTAGTACATGGCGCTGGGTCAAGACGAAATACAAATTAACTACCTAGTTAAGTTTTAAGGATGGGATAATACGTATGATTACATCTTTAAAAGGATGGGTGCCGGGGTTAGGGTGGTTTTCACACGCCCCATGTTCGAGGGGCGAGACAATACAGTTTGCAATCAAGACCAAACTTGGGGCTCCCGGTTCGATTGTCATATTTCACAATTGAGGTTTTTTTTTTTCGTTTTACTTCGGTATTCTCACAAGATCTAAAGTGTTTAGTGTAGTTGAGGGAAAAAACGATTCAGTTGTGCGACAGTTGTACTAATGAAACTAAAGCTGGGGACGGAGGTGGACCCACAATATTTGAATGAAATTTTACACCCCTACCCCATGTCCCAGCTGATGTGTACCAGTAGGTAATATAACTTAACCTAATAATAATGTCTCTGATAAAAAATCCAACAAGAATATGCACAGCCTCATAAAAACATAAACTTTTCACACGCTGCAGTCAGAATCGGCAGACTACTGTAAATTAACAGGCAGGAGTTTGATAGAGTACTGAAATCACGAATCACTCGGAGAAGCATACTGAGTTTATGTGATGGAATTTGTCACCATAAGAAAAGTCAGTTCTAATAGTATTACTATTAAGGTTCTTCTACTATACAACTAATATTCCTCTTATCTTTACATCTTGTATCCTGTTGTAGAACACAGTGTTTGTTTTAAGTGAGGCGTGTGAGTCCTGTTGACACGTTTTCATAAGGATTTATTGTGATTTCTGGGTTTTATATTTAAGCTTGTTTGTGTATATATGTATAGTCTATAAGAGAGAAGACTGAATGATGGAGGGAGAGAGTGTGGTAGAAGAAATAAGCGAGAGGTAAGAAGGTAGACAGAGGAAAGGAAGTGAGGGACATGTAACAAGATGGTGGTGGTGGAAAGAATGAGTGGCAGGCAGGAAGGGACAAGTGAGAGAAAAACTGGAAAGAAATGTGAACTGAAATATGAAGAGAAAGGGAGATGCATGCAAAATCATTGAAAGTTCATGTGTGAATTTCAGCAAAGGATGTTGGAAAAGGAGAAGCTGAAGATGATGATGACGATGATGATGACGACGACGACAGCAGCACCGAAGTCAAAGAGGAGAACGGAGTTCTTGTTCTGACAGACGCCAACTTCAACACATTCATGGAGGGTAAAGACACGGTGCTGGTGGAGTTCTACGCCCCCTGGTGAGTTTCTGATTGAGATCTTATCGAGCTCCTCCGGGGTTCTTGACTGTGTACAAGCATTTTCTTGCTCCCTGCAGGTGCGGCCACTGCAAGCAGTTCGCCCCCGAATACGAGAAGATCGCTCAGACGCTGAAGGAGAGCGACCCCTCCGTCCCTGTGGCGAAAGTGGACGCCACTAAAGCCAGCGCTCTGGCCAGTCGCTTCGAGGTGTCTGGCTATCCAACCATCAAGATTCTGAAAAAAGGAGAAGCGGTGGAATACGATGGAGAACGTACTGAAAAAGGTGCTCGCCTTCATACAGGATTCAGTCACGTTAAAGTGATGGAGATCTTTTTTCCAAAATCTTGCTTTTGGACCTCTGTATGTATTTAATGCATTATTTGCTATTAAAATACATACAGTACTGTGAATCTAATTCCTTCATATTGTTTTTAAAGCCAGACTTTTTTGTATTAAATAGTATTTTGTTTTTGATTCAAAGCATAGTAAAAAGAAATCGGGCGCGGCTCAAGACTTGCACAGTCTATTATACACACACAGTAAATACGCATGATACACACACACACACACACACACACACACACACACACACACACACACACACAATACTGTGCAAAAAAGTCTTCAGCCACTTCTGATATTTCAGTTCATAACCCAGATTATATCTAACAATGTGATTCAAAGCAAAGTGTCTGTATGTGTGATTAAATATTAATTTGAAAATTAGTATAAAAATGGTTCTCACTTTGATCTTGCAGCGATTGTTGAGCGAGTTAAAGAAGTGGCGAACCCGGACTGGAAACCTCCTCCGGAGGCCACCCTGGTCCTCACGAAGGACAACTTTGATGACGTGGTCAACAACGCTGACATCATTTTGGTGGAATTCTACGCACCCTGGTTGGTATTTTTAGATTTGGTCTGTTGAATGTTGGAATATACGCTCTACGTTTTATTTCATGTTCTGTCTATTTAATAAACAGGTGTGGTCACTGTAAACAACTGGCTCCTGAGTATGAAAAGGCTGCGAAGGAGCTGAGTAACCGCACTCCTCCCGTCCCGCTGGCTAAAGTTGATGCTACTGTGGAGACGGAGGTCGCGTTGCGGTTCGATGTGACTGGATACCCGACGCTCAAAATCTTTAGAAAAGGCAAAGCCTTTGACTACAACGGACCTCGGGAGAAGTTTGGTATGTCATTAGTTTACTTTGAGATCCTTAACCCTGAGTGTGTTTTCCTGTTTCTGCATTGCTTGTTCATATTTAAAGCCTAAACCAAGTGCGTCATTTATAGTATAATTTAACCAACACCACCTGAGCACAAACTAACATCAGAAAATCTGTTTCTCCATTCATTTATTTACAGTTCATCTGTCTGCGCCACCTTCAAAACAGTCAACACAGCAGAGCTACACACACACACACCTCTCACACACATGCACCCTGCCACGCCTCGCCCCCCCCACCCTCACAGCTCTCACTCCTATACATACCCCACCCCACACACTCCTCACACCTTCACACACCCCTTCCACAAACCACACCCTCTCACACACCCCTTCCACACACACACAAACACACTCCACACATCACACACCCTCATATACACACACCTTCCACAAACACACTCATATACACTCGCATACATCCATTCCCCACACACCCTGCACTCTCACCGCCTTCCTGACCCCTCATTAAAGGTCTAATGGCCACAAATCCACATGTGATCTGACTTGTGATCGCGCTCACATGCAGACCTCAAACTTTTTAGTCCTTGTTTATAGAAAATGATGAGTTGTTCGTCTTCAGAAACACACAAACAAATCTATTAATAAAAAATATATTTATCTATTTTGCCCAGGTATTGTTGATTACATGAGTGAACAAGCTGGCCCTCCGTCTAAGCAAGTCCAGGCTCTAAAGCAGATCCAGGAGCTGCTGAAAGACGGAGACGATGCTGTGATCGTTGGAGTTTTCTCCAGTGAAGAGGACGCTGTCTATGAGATCTATCAGGATGCGTGTAAGTACAGGTTCTTCTGCTTTCTGCATCTTTGTTAATGATTCTTACCCCTTGAACCCTGAGGGTAATTACATTTTTCCTAATAAGTTTTAAACAATGTGTACAACGCACAAGTGCCTCATCTCTCTTTTTGGCACAACCCAGCCAATATGATAAGATTCTTTTTTATAAATTAACTATATGGACACAAGTGACTGAAAAAAACATTCTTTGTTTTGTGTAATTCTTTTTTTTATGTTTAACAGTAAAAATCCACAAGCGTTCTTATTAGATCTTTTGGAAATCTGCACATTACACACATTACTATTTTGTTGAATTAAGAGATTTTAAATCGATGCCATTTTTAAAGTTCCCAAATCCATAAATGTAATGAAGTTTGAGGTCTCTGATTCTACACTACATATGACGAAACTTCCTGTGACCCCTGAAGCTCTGCTGCTGTACTAGAGAGACAAACTCTAGATAAGGGGGTTCCTTTGTTTATGACTGTTTGTGGTGCTGCGCGTCAGTCGGTTTCTGAGGGTTAATGATTGTGGTTTAGTTATTTTCCTGCTCTTGACCCACCAGCTGAACTTGGATTAGGTGAGAATAAATAAAACCACTAAGATGTTGGACTCCAAGGTTAACTTGATCATTATTCTTATTGATCTACTCTACATAGTGCAGAAAATAAAGATGTCTCATAAGAAGCTGTAGAAGATCAGCAGTGGTTTTATAGTGGTGTTTTGGAGAAGTAAGGATCTAAACTGCGTCCTGAGTTTGTTTCTGTAATGAGAGAGGAGCGTCGCTTCAAATGTTCTGATCCACAGAGCGCAGCTCCATCCTTCCTCTGATCCAATCCAGCATCCACCGCTTGGAAACGCAGCTGTGTGAGAAAGTATTAACACCCACAGCAGAGACTAAAGAGTTCAGCAGGAACTGGGACCAGTTTAGAACCGGTTTTCCAAACCGTTCCAGGCATATAGGTGGTGCATGTTCATAATTTCAGGCCGATAAGAGCAAAAATCTTGATTCCTCTATTATTTCAAATGTCACATTTAGCCCCATCCGTACTGTTCATATATGGAACATAAGGTACATCAAAAGTCCAGTTTTAAATTTGAGGTCACACAGCAGTACATATAAATATCTCCTTATTCTGGCTATAGCAGTTTAGCCCGATCCCTTAATGCATTCTTTAGCACCTTTACCTGTTCTTTTTTTTTTTTTTTTTTAATGAATTTGGCTTCTTTTTGCCCAGGTAACAGTCTGAGAGATGACTACAAGTTCCGGCACACGTTCAGCAGCGAAATAGAAAAATTCCTGAAGGCCTCGCCAGGGCAGGTGGTGATGCTCCAGCCGGAGAAGTTCAGATCCAAACACGAGCCTTCATCACACACTTTCACTGTTAAAGTGAGTCCTCTTCCCTCGGTCTCTGTCTTCGCCCCTCGGTCTCTGTCCTCTTCCCTCGGTCTCTGTCTTCTCTGTCCTCTAACAACTTTAACTATTTTCCCTCAGGATTCGACATCTTCCTCAGAACTTCAGGATTTCTTTAAGAAACACACTCTGCCGTTAGTGGGACACCGCAAACAGAGCAACGATGCAAAGCGATTCTCAAGGCGGCCACTGGTGGTGGTGTATTACGGAGTTGACTTCAGTTTTGACTACAGAGTGGGTGAGGATCCAGAAATTTCTCTTCTGGATGTATTCAACTGTGAATTTGTGTATCTGAACTCTGCAGAGGGAAATTCTGATGAATTTAGACACTGGCACTAATGTGTTTTAAGATATCTATTTTGTGACTAACCTTTTTAAAACCTTGCAAACCAACATCTCTGACATTGAACATTGTATTTGTGACCATGTTAAACGTTCTGTGAGGGAGCTTTTAGAGGCTTCAGACATCTGGTTCCATCTGATTATCACTGGGTAACATTACCTGATCAAGGACTTTACCTGATCAAAGGGGTAAATTCCAGATAAACGTTAAAGTAAAAAAAAAAACCTCAATGATTGTTCTTGTGTGTGAAATACAGCGTTCATATTGAAGACCAAGAAAGGGCCTTGTCTGGCCTGCCCCTGCAGTTTTTTTTTTTAATATAGAACTCTTTGGCTCAGTGCTACAGTGCCTCCTGCTGGACAGAAAGTGAACTGAGTGCTTCTTGTTTGTGCTCGCAGCCACTCAGTTCTGGAGGAGTAAAGTCCTGGAGGTGGCCAAAGATTTCCCAGAGTACACCTTCGCCATCGCGGACGAGGAGGACTACTCCGATGAGCTGAAGAGCCTTGGCCTGAGCGAGAGCGGTGAGGAGGTGAACGCTGCCATTCTTGCTGACGATGGGAAGAAGTATGCGATGGAGCCGGAGGAGTTCGACTCCGAAGTGCTTCAGGACTTTGTGGTGGCCTTTAAAAAAGGTGAGGAGATGCTGTGTTTGGTCCATCTGCTCCTCTGTGATTATCAGACTCAAATCTGTGTTATGGTACAAATGAACAGAGACAAGAACATTATAAAACAAAGTCTAAATAAAAGTCTTAAGAAATGTGGCTATATTAATATAATAATTCATACAGTGATAATGATTTTAGCCCAGTAAGGAATTGCACAACAAAGTACCAACAGGTTATTGCACTGATTATGGTGTGGATGTGTGATTGAGGGAGCTGTGGTTCTTTGGTCTCTCTGCTAAATCCCACCTCCACACGTTTCGAGAGAGATTATTTTTAGAGAAGGTTTAAGGTCCAATTAAACTGTGCACGCTTTTTATGAAACCTCTATCAAATGAATCATCTTTAATATTGGTGTATTGGAATGCATTTCATATAGGTAACATTGTTCACTATTCTTCGATTACAAGAAGACATTAACTAATCAGAAAACACCTACAGAAATTCATCTGATTTGGTCTAGATTTTCACAATACAGTAATTTAAATGTAAGTAATTAATTGAACTTATTTGCAAATTGCGAAATCGGTTATAAAAGAGCCAAAATCAAACTGAATTTTCTTCCCTTTTCAGAAATGTTATATGTAATGAGTGCATATTAAAACGTCCCTGATGGGTATTGTGTTCACTTTAACAGGCAAACTGAAGCCCGTCATCAAATCGCAGCCTATTCCCAAGAACAAGGGACCTGTTAAGGTGGTGGTGGGCAAAACGTTTAATGAAATCGTCCTGGACGCAAAGAAGGACGTTCTTATTGAGTTCTATGCTCCGTGGTGCGGCCACTGTAAAAAAATGGAGCCCGAGTACCTCGCTCTGGGGAAGAAATACAAGCACGAGAAGGACCTGGTGATCGCTAAAATGGACGCAACGGCCAACGACGTGCCTCACGACGGGTACAAAGTGGCGGGCTTTCCCACGATATACTTCGCTCCCGCCAACAAGAAGCAGAATCCGGTCAAATTCGAGGGTGGCGAGAGGAACGTGGAGAGCCTGAGCAAATTCATCGAGGAACACGCCACGAAACTATCACAAAAGAAAGACGAACTCTGAAGGTTTTCTGAGAAACCGTGGACTTTGACACTTTAACACATTCAGATGCGGGGAGCAATCTGGGGCTCAATTTTTGTTCTAACAGTGTTTCCTGAAAGCAGATTCTTCTTTTCCATTCCAAAGCACGCACTGTTTATTAGGTTTCTTTTCAAAATCTTTTTAAATAAAAAAAAATGGGAAACAAGTGGCTGTTGTGTGCGTCCATTCCAGAAGATCCAGAAGTGTAGTAGACCAGTGGATCATGACCTTCATCTTGGAGGTGGTCCTCTAGCCAGTCTGATCCACCATTGCAGGTTTTTCTTCACAGCTGATGCGCCCATGGTGCTTTTATTAGTAACGTAAATTATTTCTCTGCATTTAACCCATTCACCAAGTGAAGCTGGTGAGCTGCCACCAGTAAGGGGCAGCCGTGTGTGAGGAAAGTACCTCAGTGGTGTTGAGGGATTTGAACCAATGCCCTTCTGATCTCAGCACAATCTCCCTAACAGCTAGGACTCCAGCTGCCTCTTTTGTCAAATATCTAAGCAAGTATTGTTCCTAAAGTAGTCATTTGGACCTTTTCTCTGGCTGTCAGATCTGCTTCATACCAGATCGCCAGGTTATAAGTTTTAAAAATTTTCTCTTTACCCAAAATCTGCTCAGACTAAAAGCTCAGGGTGCAATGAATCAAAGCAGCACACTGCAAAAAATGTGATGTGTTTTGGACAAAAAGCGTTCGATTAATTATCCAGGGTCTCCCAGACTACGTGAGTGAACTAGTTCAGTTGTGGGCGACGGAAGAATACGCAAAAACACGTGAATGAGTTTTCCCTTTTTCTGTGGCTTAGTTATGCTTTTTCAATTGTGTTTGGATCGGTACGTGATCGGTAGGCTAGGGTGTGTTTCAACTTATGCCAAAATTCAGGTTAGATCACTGTCAAAGGAACTGAAATGTATCGTCACCCAAGGACCCCCTGTACACTATTGATCAAAAGTTTTTGGATACGGAGATTTCCAAATTTGCATGTTACACAATATTCAGTATGTTCATTATTAGCTAGAAAATCTACTTTTTAGAGTCATCACTACAAAAGCCACCTAAGATAATTATAATGTGGATCCCCAGGTAAGTGTTCGGTATCTACACTTGCAGAACAGTAAAAAACAGAAGAACAAAAAACTAAAATTCAATATCGACTGTTCATGTCAGTGATCTTTGTATATGAATCTATATTCATACGAGCCTTAAGCCATATATATATATAAGCAAGAAAATATATTCATAAAAATATACACGTGTGTGTTTACTGGTTAATACATTGCTGTTTATTTAAAATAAACGAAAACAAACCATGCCTAATTCTTTAGAACTTTTTGCTGCTTAATTTTGCTGTATCGTGATCCGTACGGAACCGGGACCCCAAAACCGAGGTACGTACCGAACCGAATTGTGACCTTTCTGTACCGTTTTTTTTTATATATAAAAAGGACTCTTTGTGGGGGGGTCTCCCTATAAAGATTAATGAACCAGAACCCCCATCATTCCCCCTCATCCCAAAGCTGTTAATCCCCATAACAGTTTGGAAGTGTTTGTGTGGAACTCTGGCGCGTGTCTGCGTATTAAAGTGGGCGGGGCTTAACGAACCGGCTAACCCGAGTTCGGAGAGTCCAAAGAACTGAGCAGAACTGTTTTCATAAAAAAGAGACTTGGCGACGTTTACAATCACGCAGCTAAACACAATCTGTTGAATCACAGTCATACTACCACACTTCAAAAGTGTTCAGTCCTGGAGCTTTCACAGTAACAGCCACGTGTTACGATCTGATGGTATAAACACTATTCATCCTGTAGTAACACTATTATGACATTATTACATCGTATAATACCACCATAATGAAGTTGTTAGATCCTATAATATCCCACATAGCGCACTATTACGATCATTAACATATATGTATATAATATCCAGGGCTCTCCGTTAAGATAACATAAGATAGAACTATTTACAGGAAATTGTTGTGACATTAGTACGAGAAAGAATAACAAATAATAATGAATAATGATAAGTATTATTGCATACACACACACACGTATGTGTGCAATAAACAATGGTGCTACACAATGACAAGCTTAAAAAATAACCCTGCTGTGTGTGAGGTGTGTGTGAGCTGCACCACCAGATCAGTGGTGGCTGGTGAAAGTGGCTCCTGATAATCAAGAGGTAGATCTGAAGGGATCGGGTTAGTTTGGTGTTTATTTCTGAAGGTGATCTGATGGGATCTGGTCGTGTTTTTGGTGTTTATTTGTGAAGGTGATCTGGGCGTGTTTTGGTGTTCCTTTCTGAAGGTGGTCTTTTGGGATCTGGCCGTGTTTTGGTGTTTATTTGTGATTCTGCGGGTTATCAGTTGAAATGAAGAACAAAGACTTTCTCCACATGGTCCCCTCTCCGGGCCCCGCCGCACGACCGCGTCTTATTGGACGGCCGCGGAGTCCGCCGCAGCCAATGGTAACGCGTGTCGGTGGGGCGCCTGAGTGCGGCGGGAGCCGATTGGCCGGCGGGTTTGGCGGTCGCTGGTCGCGCAGCGGGCGGGAGAGGGAGCGCGCGGAGCGGGCAGAGTCCGGGCGGGAACTCCGGAACCAGAACAGAACCGGGTCTTCACTCCGGGCCCGGCCAGGCTGGGGCTGCAGACCGAGAGAGCGGGACCGAGCCGTGCTGCGGAGAGAGGGTCTGAAACCGGCTCTGAGAGAGAAAGAAAGGGAGAGAGAGAGAGAGACTGACTCCCTCAGGGGCTAGCGGGGCTAGCTTTAGCATTAGCCGTTAGCTTTAGCTCCTTTACCCACCCGCTTTTACTTTCCTGACAGAAAAAAACTAAAAACAAAATCTATCTGTTTCATGAGGACTGGGGACCGGACTCCTGCAGGTAGGAAAACACAGTGATCATGTGAACAAACCCATGTTTCTGCTGCCCGACAGTCTTCAGGGTGCCGAGATTAAACAAAAAGCAACCGTTTGCATTAACCTTTCTGATAATTAAATTCATTAAATAGATTAAGATCAGGGTGTTCAGATGTTATCACCCCTCAGTGAGACTTCAGACTTGAAGGCGGGTGGTCAACTGGAGAGAGAACAATTAAATAGAGCTGCTTTAGTTAAACAAAGAACTTATTTTACCCTCCTTTATCCACACTCTTATCTCCTCATGTTCAATTTACCCCATTCTTTTACCTCCTCATGTTCGTTTTGTCCATTCTTTTAGCCCCTCATGTTCATTTGCTCCACTCTTTTACCTTCTTGTTCATTTACTCCACTCTTACCTCCCGATTTATTATTTCATACATAAAAGCCATGAATAATTTGAATGTATAACTAGTAGGTCCTGTTTCATCTTATAAGTCAAAAATAGTGTGAAGTGATGAAGATATTTGTGGAAAAGGGTAGAACCATGCAAGTTTATCATCAGTATTAATATTTATTCTCTGATGATGATCGTTAACCCAGTTGTTAACCCATTCATGCCTGTCAGTTGTTAAGGGTGAAATGCCAGTTTGAATTTAATCTGTTAGAATGGATCGATCGTGCTGTTTTGTGTAGTTTTTCCTTGCGTTAAACGTTTCTTATTGAATACCGATTCTTCTTGAATATAATGGTTACACTTTTATGCACAATCAAACGTCTTTAAATCTGTTTTGTAAAAAATCAGTGTTTTTAGCCATGTTGTTTGTTTTGATTGAGGAAAAAGTCTCTTAAAATGTTAAAAGAAACCTAAAAAAGTTTATTTTAATATTCACCAGATTGGCACTTTTTAATAAGATATATGTTAAAATGAATGTAAAATGTAATGTTTGGCCACTGAAGGGTTTTTAGGCGGGACAGTGTCAGTTTTGGACCTGGGGGCTAAGCTAATGCTAAGCTAAAGTTGCTCTGCTTGGGACTAACTGGTTAGCATGCTAAGCTAAACTAGCAGCTTCCAAATCAGACAAAATGAAGTCAGTTTGTTGTGATGCTGAATACAGAAATATTTAAAAACAATTTTAAAAAATTGCACGCATTCTGTGCATATTTTTCTGTATCATGCCGCCTTTAGTTGATCGTATATTAAAATAAAATGATTGTAAATCTGAATAATTTCTGGTTTTATGTCAGTGTGGGGTTCGCAGGGAATAAACTGGTTAAAAATAAGCCAGATCAAAATGGTCACACTTATTTAGACGGGTTTCAATGTTTTATTCCTGTTTTGTTTAGCTTTTTACACCATAGAAGCTTATTTCAAGTCGTTGCAGAATGAAACTCCACAATATACAGGACATACATGGTACCAAATAAATGTTAAAAATATTAATTTTCAATGATAAGTCATCCTTACATATGGTGCACTATTTTGAATAGTGGTACACTATTTTGAAATTACTTTGGTATAAATTATACTGTTCATTCCATGAAACTATGTTTTGTGAGAAAAGATTAGGTTGCTTTTGTGATAAAACACATGCCGAGTCCCAGGTTTACAGTAGTAAGAGTAATATTGGAAGTTGTGAAAAACATGGAGAAACGTAAAAGTAAAATACCGACTTCATTTGACCCATTTTTGTCTGTACAGTATGTTCTGCTACATAAATCTTCCCTTTAGACCCTGTTTAATTAAAGTCTGGCTCTTGATTTATTTATTCATTTGCGTTGCACTGAACTTGTCTTGTTGGACTGGGTCGTTTCTAGTCAGCCGTGGTGTTGGATGTGCAGATGGCACTTTCTATTTTTGCCGTTTTTCATTTTGAAAAATGTTTTCAACAAACTTGCCCACGGAAATGTACTTGTGAATTTGTTGCGTTCCTTGGCGCTTAGTCAGCGTCTGCCAGAGCTTAGCAATGTGTCAGATAGGGACAGATTTTAATTCAGGAAGGAGATAGACTGGGGCAGAAGTGTTGCTGGGTCTCCTCGTGTCACGGCTGCTTTAATAGGCTCAGTACGTTATTTGTCTATAGTATTGAAACCCCACTATTTGGGAATATTGCATAGTGTATTTCATATCGAGTGTTTTCTGCAGTTTATTTTATACTTTATAGTTTTTTTTTAGTGTGTCCGCATTACTAACATACGCAAGTTTGTTCAGGATCCACAAAGTCATCCACCCATTAAATAAAAACAGCTTAAATTCTTTTTACAGTGGGTTTAGAAGCTGATTGAACTTTATTTCTTGTGCCATGCAACAGTGTTTCTGCAGGTAGTATTTGTTGCCATAGCAAAAAAATGGCAACAGAATTA
>JBBJLR010153871.1:0-15034 GCA_037577145.1 Brachypetersius gabonensis
ACACACACACACACACACACACACACACACACACACACACACACACACACACACACACACTCACTCACTCACTCATGGTAAAGCGTGTTGCTGGGTCGTGTACCAGCCTGTCTGGCACATCTTGAACCTAAACCTGAGATTACATAACTCCCTCTGTGGCCTCGTCCTGAAATATCCCCTCCAGCGTCTCTTCTTACCCCCCACCCACCCCACAGCCCCCTGCAATCACACACCAACCTAGGACACACACACACACACACACACACATTCACAGAGACTTTTCACATGGACATTTGGACACTGCTCCCACCTGGCAGATGGTTTTATAGCATCAAAGCCTGATTGTCCAGACTGTGAGCTTCTTCCCTCAAGTCATTAGACTCCTCAACACACTGCCTGCTCCACCCCTCCCCTCCCCACACACCTGACCTGTGAACTGAAACCCAACTTTCCACCTTTGTACTTTACACATCACTCTTTTATGATACACAAAACACATCCATGATACATTTGTACAGTACTTACTACTGTCTTGGTTTCTGGATGGTATATTTATTTATTTTGAACTGCTGCTGATCTTTTGCACATATAATGCACAAATTACATTCCAGTATTGTTTGCTTTCCATGTGACAGGTGAAGCAACATTTGCACAGTTCTCTGTATGTGGAAGATTGGCACATCCGTACCAAATCGCATTCAAATACATTGATTTTAATATGGAGTTGGACCCTATTTGCAGCCATGACAGCTTCTACTTTTCTTGGAAGTCTTTCCACAAGGTTTCTGTGTTTGAAATTGTGCCCATTCCTTCTGTTAAGCATTTTCAGGCACAGATATTTGACAAGAAGGTCTGGCTCTCAATCTCGTTTCCAGTTCATCCCAAAGGTGCTGGATGGGGTTGAGGTCAGGGCTCTGTGTGGGCCAGTCAAGTCGAGTCGTGCTGGAATAGAAAAGGTTCTTCCCCAAACGGTGTCCACAAAGTCGGAAGTATGGTGTTAAGATTGTTCCTCATTAGAAGTAAGGGACCTAGACCAAAACTAGAAAAGAACAGGTATCCCAATACTTTTGTTCATACTGTGTATATGTATATTCTGTGTCTTTTTTGTACTCTTTAAAATCTGGAGTCATGTCCTCATGCCTTTCTGTTTACATGTACATAGCTGAAATTCTTTTTGACTTTAATCGTGCCTCACTTGGTCGGGAGACGAACAGGTGATGCTGTTGCAGGTGTTTCATACAGAGCCTTAGGGCTGTTGTCAGAGCTTGAAGCACGATAGGGTGGGAAATGTGGAAAAACATGTAATATCACGTGCCTTTCCACAACACTTGATATCATATTTGTTCTTTTCTGATGGTCTCTTTTATCACTTTTCTCAGTAAGTACTCTGACAGAGACCATGGGAGTACTGGGAACCTTTTTTTTCTCTTTTTGAAATTGCTCAAATGCAAAATAACTGAACAGGTGATGTGCAGCCGTTACATGTGATGAGCTCCTTAAAGCTCCCCGGGCATTTTCCACACCTAAAATGGTCTGTGACCCACTTTAAAGACACGCGCTGGCAAACGTTTGATTGGAGAATGACGTTCTGTCCTGGAGGTTATACCGTATTATTTATTTTGAGGAAGGGAAAAAAAAAGAGTACAGTGAATACAGGCCATTAGGTGGAAATGTCCAAAAGTATCCAGACAGCTTTAATGTGCTCAGGCACAGGCACACTGCTTGTTTAATCTTCATTGAAAAGCACTGAGCAGTAGAATCGTGCTCTGGTTGCCACAACCGTCTCCTAGAACAGCATTCCCCAACCTTTTTAGCGGCACAGACCGGTATCATGTAAAACAATATTTTCATGGATCGAGACGACTAAAACACAGAGTGTAAAAATACTCACCATTCTGCGGAATTAGTGGGAGTCCTGCACGTGTTTCACTCCTAGTGGCCATGACAAATGTTTTTTTTTTTTAATAAAAGATGTTTCAGACACTGATAATCAATAAGATATTCTTTATTCTGTCTTGCTGTGTGGCCCGGTTCTCTGGAGTCATGGAGCTCTATCCCGTACCTTGGGGAGAAGGTGGAGTGGAGTTTGTGATCAACGGCCATCCACTATCAGTACTATTAAGGCAGAATGCAATCATATCCTCACAACAATATTCTAACATCTTTACCTGATTTCCCTGATGCTCTGAAGGCTGAAATCAAATCCTCACAGCAATATACTTGACCTCAGTATGACTCTTGTACAATCGAATCCTCACAGCAATGCTCCATCATCAGTACCTGACCTCACTGCTCATGGAGGTGAATGCAGTCGGATACTCTCAGCAATTTTTTTAAACCAACACAACCTCACAGCAATGTTCCATTATTCCTACTTAACCTCACTAATGCCCTCTGGAGGAGCCGGTGTCCACACACGTTTGGACAGATAAGGCCAGTGTCTCACACACACTCACACACTTTCACACACAAATCTCGTTTGCCTTACACTTATTCTCTGTAGCTCTATCAACCATTAGCATTATTTTCATGCATACGTCTACTTCTTTGGAAGACTATAAAAAGGGTTCATCTCAATCTGAAAATGCCCTACTGCTCCCTACTGCACAATGTTAGAAAATTCTGCCTACTACAGTCAAACACTTCCCTCCTGGGGCCTGTACTGCGAAGCACGATTTCTGGCTTATCACACTAAGTTCGTGAGTAACTTGGTCACGTGAGGCGTAACTTCATAACTAACCCGTAGTACGAAAGGTGAACAGGTATATCACGAGGTATGTTGCTATGGCAACTCATGCAGTGGATTAATCATGGTCCGGCCAGAATATAGCTGCGTCCGAAATCGCATACTTCCATACTATATAGTATGCGAAAAGCAGTATGCGAGGCGAGTAGTATGTCCGAATTCATAGTATTCGAAAAACAGTAGACGAGAAGAACCCGGATGACCTACTGCTTCCGACCGAATTCCATTCATACTACCGTCATTCATACTATATAGAACGTACTATTTTGACGGTAGAGCAGTACGTACTAACTCAAATGTAGTACGTAGTATGTAGTATGCAATTTTGGATGCAGCCTATGTTCTCACTTCACTCGCACTTAAGTGTGAACCCGTCCCCGCAAGCCCCGCCCCTCCACACACCGCTTATCCGCAGCCAATGGTGTGCCTGGAAGATCCACTGGACCTCGGTGCATCCTCATAATGTGCAAAACCCTCTCACACTGTGCAACAGACTGCAAAAATCCAGTGCAATTTGTATTTTCATATTTATTTTACCAGTGCATTTTTTATATTATTTGTATACTACTATTACTATGTTATTTAACTCTCTTATTTTACTCCTGTCTTAAGTGTTTGCACTGAGTCGACTGCACCTTAAATTTCACTGTTCCTTGAAAAAGTGAAAATAAAGAATTATCTCAAAAGCAAAATGAGCAAATAACTTTCAATCCTTAGATGACCAGAGAGGGCCTGTCAGGTTGTGGTTAGCATTTGTGGTTCAACACAACATCGCCACCATAAGAAGGAAAAAGTCCCCAGTTCTGATGCCTATGCCCCCCCCCGATATTGTTGACCCTGTGACCCTCGACCCCCCCACAGGGCTGCTGTGAGAGAGGCCTTCACACAGCAGTTTATCTCTTAATAAAAAAGATACAGGCTAAGAACACATTGTCTTTGTTTATTTGCTCCCATTCCTATAAATGGAAAGTGACATTTCTGTAATGCACACATATAGATGAAAGACTGGAGAACGTATGGCAATAACTTCTTTTCACGCTCGAAGTTCTCAATTTCAAGCTTTAGGTTTTTTTTATTTCAGGTTTTATCACAGTCAAGCTCCAGCATGCAGAGACAAAAAAGGAGAATCAGTAGTGTTTAATCCCCCACATCCTACTGAAAATCAAAGGAGTATATATGTCACGTCGGAGATGTTGGACTCTGCAGGTGGAGCAGCTCAATATTCTCCTCCTCCACTGAACACAACGCAGGAAATGGCATGCCATGACTGCATAAATGTACATACTGTACAGAGTGATTGTGATATTTCCCATAAAGGGGGGACATTCCTGCCACCTGGGTCCAACTGGATGCCTCCTTCTACCCCTCCATAATCAGCCTCCATCTACTGTTGGCCAGTGCCCCTACACCTATCGCCTACACCTGATTTGTCAAGTGCGACTTCGCAATTCAGCATCGTGTCAAGTCAGACTTAGTTAAGTGCTTTTTGTAGTGGTGCAGTAGAAGATTCTACCCACTGTTTTGCCCTGGTTTATTTATTTATTTTAACATTTTACATACAGACCTGGGGTCTCTTAGGCTACACAGCGTTCAGTGGTTGCCACGGCGACATAAACGACTTCCCAACTGGCCAATCAGCTGCAGGAAGCGGAATTCTTCTTTTTCTTCTTTTTTATATTATTATTGCTGCTGTTGTTGTTGTTGTTGTTGTTGATAGCAGCAACAATAGCAGTAGGTTTATAACATTTACACCAGTGGTGGTTTCTATAAGACTACAGATGAAACAATGTTTCACTAAGAAAAATATTACAAAAAAACTTAATAACTATCACTTTTTTATTGGTGTGAAACAAAAAAAATGCTCATAAATACAAGGCTCCCATAATTTCAGCTCGTCAGTAGCGTTACAGTTATACACGGCTCTGGTCAAAAACGTGAAACAGCGCCACCCCCGACCGCGGTGAAACAGAGGATTTCAGTGAAACATTTTTTCACTCGTCCCCATTCATTTCAATGTAAATCTTCTCAGACCCCAGCGGCTCGTGGTTTTTCGAGGTTTCAATGGACTCTAATGGTAAATTAGTCCCACCCGTGAAACAACTGACTGCCTACTGTGATTGGGTAGTTCTCCACTTCAAAATGTCTGACATTGTTTTCACTTGGATCTATTTTATGTACTGAGCACTGACACTGCTACTATGACAGAGTGATTGCCAACTTCACCAAGAAGACCAGGAGGGTAGAATGAATTTTTAAGGTGAGAAAGAGGTTAGATGTGTTTTCTTGGGATTTAAAATTTAAAATTTCTTGGGGTAATTATGTACTGCTGAAATAAACATTACTATTACGTGTTTGTAAGATATGCACAATAAAATACTTTTTATATTTTGTAGTGATTTAACACTAACTATGAGGAGATTGAGGGAAGTGTGGGAGAGAGAAGATACATCAAAATGCGAGGCAGCAAAAGCAGAACATGGAGGTGAAGTACATAAAAACAGCTATTCTAAATGATTAAATAACAACAACAACAATAATAATAATTATAATAATCGCTCACAATCAATGATAAGTTACAGTGGTAAATAATCACAACCAAAATACTACTACTACTACTAATAATAATAACAACAACAACAAAAAACCCCCAATAATAGTAATAATATCAAACTTCATCCTCATTATCATCACCAATATCATCATCACATCATCAAAATAACAATTATTATCAGAACAGTTCTGAAAGGGAAATTGAGAGCACTGATAATAACACTTTCAAAAGTGTTGTATTGTCATAAACAACAACAACAACAATAATAATAACAACAAAAATAATAATAATAAATAAACTTCGAAAAGATGACAAGAAAAAAATACATGAAAAAAAGAAAGGAAGTGGGTTGCCAGGAATGAACTAAATCTCCAGCACAGCATTAATCCCTCTCACTGTCCCAGTGAAGAAAGACTTAATAATGAGGCCACCTGGAGGCGCCATGGTTCTCCAAAGCCAATGAAGCAGCAGCAGCAGCAGAAGAAGAATCCGTCAAATTCTGCAGCCTTCAGAGAGCTGTCTGCCCTACTGGTGGTGAGAATTAAAAAATCTCTGGTGCCTTTTTTACTCTGGTGCTGTCTTATCTTTGTCATATTGAGTAGATTGAATGAAAGTTTTACTGTGACAGGCTGCAAAGTGCCTAAAAGTACAAGGTGCCTAGATAAAAGAGTTCCAACCACTCAGCATTCAGCACCACCTGTATGCTGATCACCTGGAGCCATTTGCACCCGTTTTTTCTGTTTGTCTGTCTAACCGTAATCTTCAATTTTATGAATTAATCAAATAATAATAATGGGCAGTTGGCCTGGTGTTTATGTAGTAGCCCCTATGATTGGAAGGCCATAGGTTTGGGTCCTAGGACTGCAAATGGCACCACTGAGGTACTCTTGAGCAAGGTACCGTCCCCACATACCAAGTTAAATGAAGACATACTGTGTGCTGTGCTATATTCCCATTTGACACGGTTCACTTTCACAATTCATTACTTAATTGTTCATTTTCCAACATTCCATTCAGTCAAACATTGCCTATAATTCTATAAATAGGAATAAATTACATAGTAAAGTAAATTATACATTAAATACTGGCCCTCAAAACAAGAAGGTCCTATTTGGAGTGTGCATGTTCTCCATGGGTTTCTGTCAGGATCTGCAGTTAACTCCCACAGGCCAAAGACAAAATAAAAAAAATCCTAATAAAACACAAACGGTTAATGGTTTTGTTTGTCTGCTGCAAGTTCCACCTTCCTAACCCAGTGTTGTTATAGAATAGGGATTTGTCGGCTTTAAAAAGGGCCAAAGCTCAGTGCAATAGTTGTGTGAATGTGGGCAAGAAAGAGGATGTTTTTATACTTACTATTCTGTGCTCAAAAATATGGAACACATCGCACTTGGTGTTGATTCAGTAAGAGGCCAGTGTTCCATTCTTATATTTATGATGAGGAGATGGAATTTATTTATGATGTTTAGAAAATGCACATTTCTGGATGAAAGGGTAACAGGACCTGCCCTAAAATATGAATTTCAAGTTTCCAGCCACTCGTGTTCTGTGATTACAGTACTTTGTTGCTAGATACATGGACAGCAGTACCAAGCTGTAGTACCATCCCCACACCTCCTTATGTACTGTGTTAATGTAGGAAAAAAATTATTAATTGCACTATGGCTGGAGTAAGTTAGCGCTTTTGTATCCTCATCAATGTCGAGATCTAACCTGCACTCTTGCGTGTTGGTAAAGTCTTAACATTTCCAGTCAAGCTGCAATGTTCAGGACCGTTTAAACTTTTTTGATTCCTTTCCCTGGACTCAGACCCCCAAGACAGGACTGTGTTTAGGTATAAGGATGATTCCTTTGAAATCATGGTGTATTTCTTTGCTCAGACACAGTCGGCTCCACACAGGTTTACCTTTCCAGTCCCAAGATTACTTTCTTATCTGTTTAATTTGAGGCCAATCAGTGGAAACAACATGCACCTGAGCTTAGTTTCAGGCATCAGTAAAGGGTCTACAAAACCTTTATGCTTTTTAATGTGATGTTTCACATTAATGGGGAAAAATGATCTGAATACTTTCTGAAAGGCACATATCATGGAAAACTGATCTTATTTTTACTTACACTACCTGTCGAATGTTTTGGCACACTCTGAGATTTTGTGCATTTGCATGTTCCTTAATATTTACTAAAATACACACAGTTTTCTGTATAGTAGGGTCTCCATTTGAACCTTTGTCATAAAGTGTCTAATATAATGTGGATCAGAAGACAAGATGTTTAACAAGCTATGAAATGAAGAAAATGTTTTTTAAAAGTAAAAGGACAGTCTTAATTTGGACTCACCACAGAGCCAGTTAATAGGATGTCAGACATGTATTATATATTATTTCATCACATAAAGGAAACTCTTTATTTGAGACATTTTCATTTATAGTGGTTCACTCAGCAACTTTCCAAGGTTTAACAAGAATCAAAATCTGGATAAGTGGTAAAAAACCAAAGGTATGAAAAAACATTTGATTGGTAGTATATATCAAATAGGAGTTTAATGTAGTGCCCAATCCTAAGAGGGAAACTAAGAAGGAAAAATAGTTCTATCACTTGTTTTTGTGAAGTCAGAAAACAAAAGATTTAAACAGCCTGCTATTTAGCCTACTTTAGTTTAGTCCCACCCACGAACAAAGACGATACTGGCCGACCCATCAGGACATTTGTTTACATATACATATCTTAAAGGCACAGTAACATAAACAACCTATTTACCTTAACAGTAATGTAACCAATTTTGGCCAACACTTTAGGTGGAGCCGAGGGCGGGATGGGATTAATACAGAAAATGTATAGGAAATTGACCCTCTTCAAATGTACTGGACTCTGAATAAGCAACATTACATAAGAACTGCTGATGAAACAGCATGATTGATTTCTCAGAATGAAGGTTTAATACCAGGTTTATAACCCTGACCACACTATGGAGGAGGTACATGGAGAGCTCCGTCTGCTTCGGCTTATTCCTCTTGGCCGAAGGGGCTGAGAGGTTGGAAATCTGGAGATCTTTCTAAAGACGTGGACACAGACCTCTTGAATGCTGAAAGCTTGGCCTGGAGATGATCTGAGTTCAGTTTCATCTGGTCCTCAGTCTCTCTCAGAGCTTTCAGATTTGTGGTGAAGAAGATATAGAGGAGGGCTCCAGAAATAAGAAAACCAAAACACATGGTCCCTAGTAGCCCCAGAGTGAAGAAAGAGCAGGAGGTGGGGAGGAGGGCCACAGAAAGAAGCAGGAGAAGAAGACTTGCAGCCAGCAGACGCGTGGCCTTCACCCGCAGATCCTCCGTTTGGACCAAACCTTCCTTTACAACCGTACAGGCTTCATCTGTTGCTGCCAGTTGCTCAGACAATGATGCATCTGAGGAGAGATGCATAGGTAGCCAATTACAGAAAAATCATGTCTGACAAACTAATTTGCAATATCTATGATAATAAAGACCCATGGGGAGACAAAACCCAGAGTAGATGACTTACTATGTGCAAAAAATGTCATCAGAATGTCAATTGTTGAAGAAACCAGCTATTTTCTTTTGGCTTGCACTTTGAAGGGCCCATGGAACACTAAATGTTCCTTGCTATCTTGCAATAAAAGAGTTTAACACTATGTAAGTAAGCCTTAAAGTTTCAAACAAGCCTTACGCTCTCCAGGCTGCACAGCCCATATGGAAACTAAGAATTTTGAATATTTGATGTCTCAAAAACTGCCAGCAGCAGTTTAGCCCCGCCCATTCATGACAACGGTATAAGGAGGAACTCAGGCCAGACTGCAGACAATCAGAGAAGATCATTTGCATATAACAGGTTTAAATGCACAGTCAGAGAAATAGCCTGTTTAATTGTAAAGAATAAAGAGTTTTTAAAACATGATCATTTCTACACTAGAATGCATTTCTGTGAGAAAATGCGAGGTGTGATTGCTGGAAGCTTAGAAGCAAGCACAGAAGCTTATTTCTGATGTGCACAAATGAAAATGAGGGGTGAAAATGAGGCATGGAGACAAACACTGGACTGAATTTTTGCAGACGCCATAGCGGGCAGAGCAGTGTTTGCTCTGAGACTCCCTCCTCTATACACTGCTCCTCTGCTCTCTCCCCATACATTATGGAGGTGACTCAATCACAAAAATGTAATCTTTAAATGATCAGTACTCGCCCTTTGACCATCCAATCAGTACACTGTATAAAAGTACACTGTGTCAGAGTTGGAACCCATGTCAATTTTTCAACCTGCATCAGAGGAAAAATGTCCTCAAAATTAGCCCATAATTATATTAATAATACTTATAGCAATAAAACATATAGTAATAAAACTTCCACAATGACATTAAAAACTAAAATGCAAGACAAATGTAAGATACGGGCTCTTTTAATTCTAAAAAACCAAGCTCAAGTCATACCTGTTCCATCTATTTTCCTGTTTCTACATGGATCAGTCCTCTCAGACCACTCCAGGACCAGCTCTGTGGTCAGAGCTTCGTGGTCAGAGTAAGGGAAAGGTTTGTCAGGCACAGAACCTTTGGTGGTGGACATGGACTGACATCTTAGATTTACACTCTCAGAGCTCTGGAGAGAAAACAAAACCACTGTGACCTAATTGTGAAGGCAACAAATATTTCATATTTTCATGCAGAAAACAGGATATGGGAGTTGGTTCACCTTTATGAGTATGTAATCAATCCTGATGCCCTTCTCAAATGGAATGAGGTCCTGCTTTTTGGTGAAGTGGTTGTCGGCTATGAGTGTGATGCCGTCCTCACATCCCTGCCAGATGTAGATGCATAGATGTTGGTGGATTTTTCCAAAAAATCTAAAACAAGGATGCCCAACTTCCAATCTGTAAATCAGTACTTGCCTTGCTAAAGACATGCACTGCATCTGAAACTGAAAATAGAGTTTTGGGATGGTAATGAAGCTCGGGGCAATAATAAATCTAGGGGCTGTCATGGAGCACTGGAGGCAGTTAGGGAACTCTGGGGATTGTAGAGGAGCACTGGAGGTAGTAAAGTAGCTCTAGGAGCAGTAATGGATCCCTAGGGGAAAATTGAGCTCTGGAGGCAGTAATAGAGCGCTGGGGCATAATCGGGCTAGTTCTAGGAGCGAAAGGGAAGCCCTTGGGAAAGCAGGAGCTTTGGGGCAGCAGTGGTGCACTGGGGTTAGTAATGAAGCTGTAGGGCCGCGATGGTGCACTTCAGGTAGTAATAAAACCCGGGGGGCAGTAAAGGAGCCCTGTGTTTAGTAATGGAGTACCAGTGGCAGTAATGAACCATCAAGGATAGTAAAAGAAAGTCGGTACAGTAATAGAGCTCTGAGAGCAGTACTGAAGCTCTAGGGGTAGTAATGAAGCTCTGGGGCATAAAGGATCTCTAGGTGCAAAATGACACCCTTGGGGAAGCTTTAGGGGCACCAATGGTTTACTGGGGTAGTAATAGAGATCTGAGTAATAGAGATTGTAGTAAAGAACTAGAGTTAGTAATAAAGCTCAAGGAGCAGGAACAGAGCACTGGAGATAGTGGAGTTCTAGGTGTGATAATGAAGCCCTTGAGGCAAATGGAGCTCTGGGGCAGTAATGAAATTCTGGGGGTAGTGATGGAGCTTTGGGTATAGTAATAAAGCTCTGGGACATAATAGAGCTCTAGGAGTAATAATAAAGCCCTTAGGAACAATGAAGCTCTGCAACTAGTATTGAAGCTCTAGAGGGAGTAAAGGAGCTCTGCCGATATTTATGAAGCCCTGGAGAATAATAGAGTAATGAAACCCTCGGGGAAAATAAAGCTCCATGGGCTATAACGAAGCTCTGGAGGCAATAATAAAACTCTTAGGGTAGTAATGGAGCTCTAGGGGCATTTTAAAGCTCTGAGGGCACCAATGGAGACCTTGCCTAAGGAATAGAACTCTCGCTGCATACTGGAACTCTAAAGCTTAAATGAGTACAGCGTTTTGGAGTTCTAGGGTGTAATGGAGGCTGTGAAACTGGAAAACTTTATTTACACCGACCACACCTTCATTGGAGATTCTACATTTCTTTCACCATCAGAAAGGGCTGAGCCTTTCTGGTACTTCCCCGAGGCAGTATGTACTAAAATTCAGTTGAAGACTGAACTCACATCGAACATATGAGCTTCTGTGTAACAGTCGCGGAGGCCTGTCTGTGTTTGGAGTAGCCGGGTCCCGAGGTCCTGAGGGTGCATGTTCAAATCCCCTCCAACAACCACCAGGTCTGCGTCACCACACGTGTTCCTGCAGGAAGCACCATGGTGTAAGAGGAATGATTATTTCATAGAAAGTCAAAAAGTTTTATACAACACAAATTTTTACCACTTGTCCTTTCATGCCATAAACTGCAAAATTGTATTCCTGTTAAATACTGGAATTGTTGAGTGAATATCTAAGAATGAAAATGTCAAATATAAACAAGTTCCCTTTGTTAGATGAAAGAATCTGTAACAGCGCATGGCAGATGTCCTATTAATTGGTTGTTTGGTGATGCAGAGAGGCAAATTCTAGATGGTCCTTTAACTTTAAATGCGCTAGTTAACTGTTTCATCACTTAGCAGCTCATTAAACATCACTTGTCTTGAGATCCACATTCTACTTATAATTATATAAGGTGGCTTTTTATAGGTCAGTAGTCATTATTAAAAAATTAATGACTACTGACCTATAAATATGAAGTTACATTCAAATATAGGAAATCTCAGTGTCTTTGACAGCTTGTGCATAATAATACTTTTGTCTTTCAATTTACCGAACAAACTGCAGCAGCTGCCATGATTGGACAATTCTGTGTGGAAGGTAGTCATCTTTAGCTCTGGAGTATTCAGCATGTAACTGAGAGAGAGAGAGAACAATCCTTAAGATGACTAACCGGCACTCCTCCTTTAAATCCATAAGCAGAGCTTTCAGACTTACGTGTGTTACGTAGGCATTCACCTTCAGCCCAAAAACGTCCAAAACTACCAGCCCAACTGCTTTCCCTCCAAACCAGTCACCATGCCGCACCTGAGACACGCACGCACGCACGCACGCACGCACGCACACACACACACACACACACACAGGTTTGCAAAAAAACCTACTAAATTTTCTTTACATGCATTTTAAATTTAAAATTTTCAAGACATTATCAAATATTTATTGTCTCTCTAAATTTGTCATTTATATTTGGTCAACAGAAATGTAAAAGAAAGTGACAGAAAACAGTAATAGAAAACTTCTTAAAGTTCTTTTAGAATTTATTAAAATAACTCTAAATTCAGTTAATAGAAAACCCCAGCCAAACTCAGCCAATGGAAAACCTAAAGCTGATCAATATAAAATTGAAAGCTCTGTGAATAAAAACAACCTCTAAAGTCTAAAATGACCAAAATTGAAATTTAGTCGATATGAAATGACAAACTCAGTCAATAATAATTTTCTATAGAAAATTCCAACCTCAGTTAATAGCAAACAATAAAAGGTTAAGTTTTAACTTAAAAAACCAATAGGAACCTCTAACATCGGTCTATTGTTTACTTTCAAGTCTGTCAATAGAAACCTCTTAAGTTGGTCAAGAGAAAACTCAGCATTAAGTTGATAGAACACCTGAGGCTCAGATATTTCTCTTTAGCTCATTTGAAAGCTTCATAAATAAAGAGAAAGCACCTCCCCTGTCTCCATGGTTACACTAACTGAAAATCAGTGATCAGACTCACCATGTAGGGGTAGCCGTTGAGGGAGTACTGATACAGCAAAGCATTCTGAATCCTGTGTCTGGAGAAAACGGCGAGTCCACTTCCAATCACACCACTGTCCTCAAAATAACCAGGGAACACTTAGATTACATTTGTACACACACCTTTCAAAACTATACACACTCTTTTGGGGCAGGTTTTTTTCATAAAAGGGTCTTTAAGGGGGTCCGAACACAAATATACACTCGTTCCGGGAGGTTTTATACAGCAGATTTGGTTCCCTCTAATCCACAGAGGTCAGAAAAGAGTCAAATTCCTGCTCCAAATTTAAGCAGCAGGTTTTTCACCCTTAGCACCAGGACAGCGATCATTGGATTAGGAATTAGGAAAAGAATTCTGACAAATCAATTCAGTTAATGAACTGGGACTAGCAAAGAGTTATTTCTAGATTTACATAACATCCATTTTACAGTTTTATACAGATCAGTCGGCACATGTATGAAATCCAAATTTATCTTCTTTGCTTTAGAATTGGGGCTATGAGGCTAACCTCGCAAACAGTAGATGTCAATAGTCACTCAAATCTTTTACCACAAACGCACCCATAAATTTGTGTGGATCCGCAAACCACATCCAGCTCTTCATTAAGGTGTATTTGACTAGTGGGCGTGGTTTAGGACAGTATGACATACTATGAACAGTTAAAAAGAACTACATGTACACCTCAATGCCATAGGTGGCACCAGAGCTGCTGCTCACAAGGCAGGACTGATCTGGGATTGGATCACTCTGTATTTATCATAGAAATCAGCGCTCCAGCTCCTGAGGTGGTTTGTGAAAACAGACCCTGTTGTGCAAACAGGCAGACAACGATGTTCGGCCACATGGTAAAGTTTAGTACATTTTTGTTGAGGTTATTAGAACTAAGTGAAATGTTTTATTTAATATTATTGTATTTTATTATATTAAATTGGCTATATTAAAATATTACAATTAAAATACAAAAATGACAGGAGAAAGACTGTAGTCTCAGAGCGACTCACCTTCGGAAATAATGGCTGTGAGGATGAGAAGAGAGTAGCTTTCTCTTCAAAAAGAAAAAATCCTGCTCACTCCAAACCTGGAGCACACACACACACACACACACACACACACATTAACGTTAACAATTATAAACAACGCCTCAACATAAACCTAAAAAATAATTCACATAAACCACACAGACATCTTATGAACATAAACAACACATTAACATTGCACAGACAACTCATTAACATAAACCACACTATTACCTAATTAAAATAAACCTCTTAAACATTGCATTAACATAACACAAACAACTCCTTACCATAAACCACATAAACAACTTATTAACAGGAACAGCTCTACATAAAACATGTAACTTGTTAACATAGAAATACACATTAACATACAAATAAACAAAATACATATAAACCTAAACAATGTAAACAGATCTTTAGCATAATACAATCAACTCATTAACACAAACCATACGTGCAACTCATTGACATGAATCATAAAAATGTCTCATTAATGTAAGGCACCATGACAATTAACAAACAACTAATTAACATAACACAATAACCTCATTAAAATAATATAAACAACACAAACAGCTCATAAACATAATTTATTAACATACCATTAAAATTAACAACACAATCTATAATATAAACAACTCTAACGCAAGAAACTTATCAACATTAACAACACCTTACCATGAACAGCACAAACAGCTCATTAACATAAACAGCTCATTAACATAATATAGTATTATATAACTTATACAGTAAATAAGTCATACATTCAGTTTTAAGAATGAAACACCAGTGGATCATTAGCTCTTTTCTACATGAACGTTCCTCCATCCTGAACTCCAGCAGATTCTCATCTCTGTTTATTATGCCATCCACTGATATCCCCCTAATGAAAAGTGTGTGTGTGTGTGTGTGTGTGTGTGTGTGTGTGTGTGTGTGTGTGTGTGTGTGTGTGTGTGTGTGTGTGT